>JAFEMH010005943.1:0-142506 GCA_022495995.1 Adenophora triphylla var. japonica
AAAAACGGCAACCCGCCTCAAATCCTTACTGATCCCCACATGGCTACGGCAAGATCGAGCAGATGAAGGACTTGCAAGGTAAACTAGCCAGCTCGGAAGGACTCCCTCATGCCCACTCATCCAAACAAAGTGGTCCCGCTTCCTCCGTAAATTCAGGATGCCGGGAAATGGAAAAGTTTGATCAGACAGTAATGCCCAAAACCCACATCGACACCTACATCTCGTGCATGAGAGCCAAAGGGGCAACCCCACAAAGAAATGGCGACTCCGCCTCTCCAAAGCATTCCTCAAATCCACTATGACATTAAGGTGGACCCTCAACGTGAAGGCGGAAAATCGCCTCCACCGGGATCAAATCGAAATCTTCTTGGAGAAGCTAGCCGGCGCCAACCTTGGAATGGGAAACCAATCGCCATGACCTGCAAGCCACCGGAACAAAAGGATGACGAGCCTCGTAGGTGAATTCCTACAAGAGATGAACTGGAAATCTAAGCGAGATAATGGATCCGCTTTCCAAAGAAGAGCAAATGGACATCTTCCATTCCTGCCTCAAACCTTCTCTGAAGGCCCTGATCAGCACCACTTCTATCCCGATCTTCGCGCCATGGTCAACGCTGGGACCAAGTTTGAGAAAACACTGAGCATGCAAAAAACGGTAGTCACCCAACCCCGCCAATCCAATATCTCGCCCCAAGCAGGGAGGGAGGGAGGTTGTCTGAAAGCAGTCCATTATATTCGAATGGAGCACTACAAAGAAACGGTGGTCCCCCGAGACAACGACAACACTATGATGATTTTGGGATGCCCTTGAGCGAGGTATTCGATCGTGTAGTGAAGCAAGGTCTCCTCGAACCTATGGAAAATTACCAGCCCAAATTCCCCAATGCCAACTGGGATGTAACCAAATGGTGTGCTTTTCACAAATACCACGGTCATACAACCGACAACCGCACAGCTGAGGA
Organism: Adenophora triphylla var. japonica; assembly: GCA_022495995.1. NCBI lineage: Eukaryota > Viridiplantae > Streptophyta > Magnoliopsida > Asterales > Campanulaceae > Adenophora > Adenophora triphylla. The sequence continues at coordinate 963 of JAFEMH010005943.1, forward strand.
AAGCACCAAGGATTGATTGAAGAAGGAAAGTTAGAGCGCCCCCTACGGCCCCAATACACTTTGAAATCTGCTCCTGTAAATAATGATCGAGAAGCTTGGTCTAACCCCGCCTCCTAGAGTCTAGCTTCGAAAATAAAAGACCCCGAGTCCGTCATGTTTTAAGTTTGAGTCTCGAGTCGTTCGACGGCCTTACGCCTAAAGATTACGCGTTTGTAGCAAAAAAAACTATGTTTTCTTATGCTTTGAATAAAAGTTCACCTTTCGAGTATCCTCATTGCCACTTTAACAAATGATAAATTAACTAATCAAAACAGCTTAATAATGATTCACTTGATAAAGACGCAGACACATTAATGAACAATGCATTAAACAAATCTTTAAGCATGTTGTCAAACGAGAGGAAAATCAGCCTAAGCCGAGAAGGTTCTAACCAAAATGAATTTGGGGAACCATCGAAGAGCCCACAGAGATGCAAATCGAAAATTCTCCGTCGATACTTCGCCCAAAGAATATCGAGTCTTCTTCTCCCCTTCTACACTCTAAAAAAAAAAAAAATCGTACAAACTCAACCTCGTAGGTTCTAGTACTTTTCTCAAGTCCTCCTGACATTGTAATTAAGTTTTCAATTTTCCATACATAAGTCTTCTTTCTTTTCTTGCTAGACTTGACGACATTACTTTGCACCCCACATTACATTTAATGAAATGGTTTTGTTCTATGTGATCACTTGCATTGCTCAACAAGTAATTCCACAAATGATTAATGCTTTGATTAATCAAAGGTGTGAGAAAGTCAATCGATAGCTCCTCATACACCTTACCATACCCCCACACAAAGGCCTCCATCAAGCCATACACTTTCCAAAACATGTCCTCACCATCACCTTGACTCAAGTCAAACGACGGCGGCAACATCAAAGGACATCCGAGGGTCACTCAACGTCAAACGATTGACCCCATGTCAACTTCCTGCCAGGCTTGCCTTCGCTCACGCGCTTCAAAAAAAGAGCTCGAGCAAAGGCTCTAAAAAAAATAATAAAAGCTCAAGAAGAAGCTACAAAAAAATGAGGTCAAGGACCCACCAACAAACAAGAAGCAATGGATTATTGAAACCGTCACAAATACGACTTGTCAAGGAATCACCTCAAGGCCCGCGCCACATCCTTCAACCTTCCGAGCATTTTCGCCAAAGGTCGCACGAATATTCATGCCCTGGCCCCAAAGCCAAACACAGTTCAACCCCGAACTACGTCGACCTGAGCTCCTTGTCTTAAGGGGAACGTAGGCAACTGTAAATGGTCCTAGCCATAAACACATACGAATCCACAAACCCGGTCTCATCAATGACTTCTCCTATACACAAACCTTTCTTTCACACTGCATCAACTCGATCCTTGATACCGCTGACTTTCTCCTCGTATCAAAGCATATCAAGTTTAATTGCTGAATAACCCGAACATCAACAAAGGGTTTTAAGCAAACAAGTGATCATTGTGAACAAATCAAGTTTTCAAATGTCTCGACAAGTCTTCTTTTCTACAAAATAGACAATAGAGCTAAACACTCGATTTTCTCGTCAAGAAGGGCTTCCATACACTTTTACAAGCTTTTCAAAGGCTCATACTCTCTCAAAAGAGTCAAACCCAAAAGAATTTTTTTGTGCCTAAATCAAATAAGGCATTCACACAAAAGGGGACCCGTCCCCCTTTTCAAAAATAAATACGCTTCCCCTCAAGGAAAGGTACACATTACGAGTCATTTTCTCCCACAAAAGAGAGTCGAACTACGTAGACCCGAGCCCTCAAGGGGAACGTAGGCAGCTCCCTTCATTGGTTCGGTCTAAGGAATACACAAAATTCCAAAATTGACGCCACCAAGGCTCCTGTGTAAGAAGCAAGCAAGAGATTTTGCGTCTCGCAAAGCTTTAAAAGTAAATCACAAATCATCACAGCTTAAAACACTTCTTGATGAGTTCAAGCACGGTCTACTTTCAAACTCACAACATGCTAAAAGACAACTTAAAACATTTAACAATCAATGTGGTTCTAATAACGATGAATGGATACTAAGTGTTTCAGAGGTCATTCCATGCTACTCGCGCTGGGGCCTTCATCACTCTTTCCTTTCTTCCCTCGTCCCCTAACGAGTCTTCTTTTCATTCCACATGAGCGAGTTCTCGTCTCCCTCATTCCGAGATCGTGGAGTCCTCCTAGTCGTGTCAAATGAATCCGCCGCTCTCGCAGCATCGCTCACCCGTGCCTCGGCTCGGATCTCTCCCTACGAAGCCCGCAAAAAGGGGGACCTCTCTCCCGCCGGGCTCACAACTCGAGTCCCGTAGTCAACAAAGCGTCTCCCATGACATCCCGAGGGTTAGACCAAGCTTCGCACTCCTAAGGCTATAGCCGAGACGGCAACCTTGACCTGAGAATTGCTTCACGCCCCGCTCCCCAAAACCACTTGGGTCCGACCGATATGCTACTCATACCAACTGTGTACTGTGTTCAACACAACACTCTCCCGCGCCGAAGGAGCACCACAGAGGGAAAGCGGAATACTTCCATACCCTCAAAAAATACGTAAGAGCATCTAAAGTCGCCAAGCAAAGTGTGGGCTTCCCCATACACGAACCGGTCTCCTAGCGCCAAGCGATCTATGCCATGGAAAGTCTCCCCAAACTAAGTGGAATGATGTCCTCACCACGGCAATGGCTCGCCACATCCAACAAATGCATCCTGTGAGACATCACTCCCGCCGCTCATGAAACCGTCACAAAGCCGCTTCACCCTCAACCTGCCGTAAAACCCGCCAAAGCTTCTCACTCCACTAACTATAAATGCATTCCCACCATGTGACATGCACAAAAATAATAATAAGCTAGCAACAATTCCTAGGTCAATCCCTGAATCACAAATACGTCATTACATCTTAAAATAAAATACTTTGTTGTGCAAATATAAGTGTTTTATTACAGTACAAAATGTCTCGTTGCCCTACAAAAAAAACAACGGAAAGAGGGAAAGCAAAAGAGCCCTAATCCGACTCATCATCATCCTCCACAAACGAGAAATCCGCATCTTGAAAAACTCCGCCACATCCTCGTCATCGTAACACTGACCCTCCTCGCCATGCGGTACTCAAAGCACTCCGAAGGGTCAAACCCGTTGAAAGGATCAAAGAAGGGATGCGAGATGAACCCTCACCCCGTAGGCCTTCCGGCGGAGGAAAGAACCGATGAAGTGGTCGCGGCCTCTCGAGCCCCCGGGCGCCCCCACATCAAAGCCGCGCTGTTCTCGAACCGGCACCTCCGCCGTGGCCCCGGCTCGCCCTCGAAGAAGGAGTATCCACGGACCTCCTCAAAGGCACCGGCTCGAACGCCGCCGCGTGCCGCGAAGACCCGCAAGACAGCCTTCCCGCGAACTTCCTTGCAAAAGACCGCATCGCCACATAACACCGGTCAACGTGTCAAAGGATCTCCCGAGACCTGCACAAGCAAACAACCAAAGAAACGCCAAGAAGAGAGATACAGCCATACTCAACAAAAAGAGAAAAATACGTAAAAGATGTCAAGATGGAAAAGAGTAAGCACACTTCACCGGGCGCATCCGGAAGTCGATAGGCCGCAGGAAGCTCGCTCCGGCACGGTACCGACACCTCCGCCTCGACGAATCCCCGCGTACATATGTAAAGTCCGCCTGTGCACCGGAACAACCGGGGACGTGGCGGACCATCCCGCCTCTCCTCGCCAACACCTCGCGGCGTCCTCGCCTTCTCCCGACGAAGGTCCCGTACTCCTCGTCATACAAAACAAACTCCTCGGCACTCACGCCGCCTGTGCACCTGTTGTACTGAAGCACATCCATGTTGCGGGGATGCATCATCCCAAAGGGTGGATCCTCGGAACCATAGGGGGCACACCAAGGCCATGCCGCGCACCGTCCCTCTCTCGCCCTCCTCTTCCTCAAAAACGAGCCCAAGACATCAGCGACGGGATAACCGAACATGGCCTCATCCACCTCGGCCCCACTACTGCACCCAAGATCTCATGTAACCACGCCCGCAACGAAAAGCGTATAGTACAGCGTAACGGAAAAAAGGGGGAGTCCTACTCTAAGTCATCGCACTACCGCCCGGTAAAAACTCCCACATCTCGGCGCTCCGCTGTGCTCACCTCATCATCATCGCTTCGGTGAACTTAGCACCTTCCTCGACGGATACTCCAAGACGTCCGCAAGTCGAACGAAGAAGAAAAAAAAGACGAGCCATCCCTCCTCTCCTCCCAGCTCAGACCCGAGGTATCCCACGTCCCTCTTTCATCTCGGCCGAGGCGCCACACGCCCTCAACATTTCAACAACTCGATCGAGGCACCCCATGCCCTCAAACACTTCAAGAATTCAACCTGTAGACGCCACCACGTCCTCTTCATCTCGGCCGAGGCGCCACACGCCCTCAACATTTCAACAACTCGATCGAGGCGCCCATGCCCTCAAACACTTCAAGAATTCCAGCCAGGTAGACGCCACTCACGTCCTCTTCATTTCGGCCGTAGGCGCCACACGCCCTCAACATTTCAACAACTCGACCATAGGTGCCCCATGCCCTCAAACACTTCGCTTATTCAGAGACGCCACCACGTCCTCCTCATCTCGGCCGAGGCGCCCCACGTCCTCAACTTCCTCCTCACAAAGGCCCTTCCTCCTCGTAGGTAAACACAACAAAGGTATGAAAAAATCATACTTACGTCTTTAAATATTTCCCTGTTACCTCGTGAGTGAGATACGTCCTCCTCGCTCTCCCCGAGAGACATCTCATATCTTTTAGTAAGATTGGCCATCCTTCACATAGGGTAGATATCTTTTAGAAAGATTACCCACCTTTTCGTAAGATTAGCATATCTTTTAGTAAGATTACCCATCTTTTAGTAAGATTAGCTATCTTTTAGTAAGATTACCAATCTTTTGTAAGATTAGCCATCTTCAACTTAGTGGTAGACACCCCCAAACAAGTCTCACTTAGGTATAGACGCCTTCACACAAACTTCAACTCAGACATCACCACGCCCACTCACCACAAGCCTCACTACTTCACCAGCAAAATCTCCAAGGCTTTAAACCACTCGGTCCCGAAGACCGTATAAACCTCCCCCATCACTATTTCCAAACCCTAAGGCTTTACACCACTCGGTCCGGATGACCGTATAAACCTCCCCATCACTATTTTCACTCTAAGACTTTAAACCACTCGGTCCGAAAGACCGTATAAACCTCCTCAAAGATATCCGTAGCTCCTAAGGCTTTAAATTACTCCGGTCCAAAGACCGTATAAATCTTCCAAATCATTATCCGTAGCCCTAAGGCTTTAAATTACCCGGCCCGAAATACCCATCTTCTCGTAAGATTAACCTATCTTTTAGTGAGATTACCCATCTTCTCGTAAGATTAACCCATCTTTTAGTGAGATTCACCATCTTTTCGTGAGATTACTCCATCTTTTAGTGAGATTACCCATTTTCTCGTAAGATTAACCCATCTTTTAGTGAGATTACCTATCTTCTAGCGCAGATTACCCATCTTTTAGTGAGATTACCCATCTTTTCGTGAGATTACCTATCTTTTAGTGAGATTATCCATCTTCTCGTAAGATTAACTCCATCTTTTAGTGAGATTATCCATCTTCTAGTGAGATTACCCATCTTTTCGTGAGATTACCCACCTTTTCGGGAAATTACCCACCTTCTCGTAAGATCACCTCACACGCGAACTACGATCGTGCTTGATTCCCACTGGGATACGTAGGAATCCTATCACAGGTCCAAATTAACCGACCTAAACGGTCACCTTAGACACCACAACGTCCTCATAGTCGACCTTAGCGGTCACATCACCTCAGGGCACCACCACGTCCGCATACACTCACGATTACACGACCTCTGAACTACGATCAGGCTTGATTCCCGTTAGGGATACGTAGGAATCCTATCACAGGGTCCAGCCAACTGACCTAAACGGTCACCCACAGGATACCACCACGTCCACGCACGCTCAATCGAGGATATCACACGTCCTCGTACACTAAAACACTCACCCCACACCCGAACTACGATCAGGCTTGATTCCCGCTTAGGGATACGTAGGAATCCTATCACAGGGTCCAGCCAACTGACCCAAACGGTCACACAAAAGGACACTGCCACGTCCTCACAAACCGGCCTACACGGCCACATCCTCTCTCAAAGACGCGATCCAGACGTGACTTATCTTATCGACGACCCCACTTCCTCTATAAGTGAAGTCGCCGAGGGGCTTCGTAAGTACCCCAATCTGGATCGCTTCCATCCCAAAGATACGACACAAACCAGGGGCAAACTTTCTGAGGTCATAACTCCTTCATACGAACTCCGATTGAGACGTGCCATATATGGTTGGAAAGCTCTCGACGAGAACTAGCTTGCCATCACAATTACAAAATGTGGAAAGCATGGAAGTCCGTATGGACCTCTTTGCTCCTAGACATCATAATTGCAAAATCCGCTTAAAGTCCACGAGATTCCTCAAATCCCGAAAATCTAAAATTTTGGATTACTTCCTAAGAGGTCCGTACGGACCTCTTGCAACTTTTCCCACACTATAAATAGAGGGCTCCTCCTCTCGAAATGTTCACACCTCCCTCTTCTCTCTCTCTCCCCCAGCCTTCTCGGGCACCCCTCTAAGTCCTCTCGAGGCACTCCCTGCCCTTTCGGATCCTTTCCGAGGCCTTCCGAGCTCCCTCATGGTGCTCAAGCCTCTCCGAGCGCCTCCCGCGATGCGTTCTGCTGCGCTGCCCCGAGGCACTCTCGAGGTACTCCGAGGCCCTCGTGGTACTCCGAGGCCTTGCCTGGTCTTTCCCAAGGCGTTCCGGCTCTTTCCGAGTCAAACCGACGATCCCGACCAACGCCGAACCTCTGCTCGAATCCAACCAACGATTCCAACGCACGCCGAACCTCTGCCCGAATCCAACCGACGATCTCAACGCACGCCGAACCTCTGCCCGAGTGATCCCTGTGATCCCAACGCACGCCGAAACACTGTCCGCAGACAACCGGCCTCCCCTTCCGAAGCAATCCCGGCCTGTCCCGAAACACTATTTCATCCTCAGACACTATTTCCTAGCGGAAGACAGACACGAACCAACATTGGTAAGGCTTCCTTCCTACACTATTTCAATACATTTCAATAAAGCAGTGTACAATGTAGACATCCGATACAACATGCATTTTTAAAAGCACATACACACACACAACAGCTAAAGAATATTAGGTATTCGAAAGACTCGTTTTACGATGCGACTCGGGTGAGCTCTAAGATTCTAATATTCTCTTCCCGAGGAGTCATCTGACCTCCGAACTCAAAAATCTCATCACACAAAAATAGTTTATTTTTAAACTGATGCCCTTTTTCAATGTTTTGGGCTTAATAAAAACGGCGTGGCGACTCTACAAATCAAACACACAGCGAGACACCTCCACCAACAACGCTGCAAAGCGGAAATGCCAGACTTGGGGCGCGAACGCGCCGCCATCGGATCCGGATAATTTCAAGAGGGAGTATAGCTTTATGCATAAAATTATTTCAAACATCACGTCAAAGCTATAGAGTATACTCCCTCATTCCCATTCGAAAAGTCACAAATTTGAAAATGCATGAAAATTAACAAAAGTGTGTTATCTCCGTTACAAAATAACTGTCACTTTTAGAGCTTTCACATGTTTTAAGGAAGACAATTACAACCGCTAGAAGCCAAGATTATCATTATTTATTATTAATATCTCATGCCAAAAACTTATAAAAAACGCGTTTTTTCTAAGCTTACGAAAAAACATGTTTTACGTTAACCCTAAGTACCCTCCCCTTCGCCCTTCACGCAGATAACACACAGAAACACAAAGAGTCTCTCTAACTCTCTCTTTCTCTCTCTATACAGAAATTACATTCTCTCTGTCCTCTCTCTCTCTATACGCATATACGCAGAGAACCAAATTCTCCATTGCCGTCCGTCCCTAAGCTCCTCCCTAACCTAGCTCTCCCTCACCGGAAAACAACCCAACACCAATCCTCCCTCAAACGGTTACCTCCCTCTATCCCAATTGCCTTCTCCCTCGCATCCAATCAATCGCCAATTCCACCCCATCAACAATCCTCACCGTCTACTCTCGATCTCTCTAACTTCTATTGCCTGAGACTACGGACAATTTAGAAGACTATGGAGGCGGCCAAGGTGATCGCTAGCTTCAATGAAGCACGATGGTCGTCACTCGAATAGAGGATTGATAAATTGGATTTTTGAGGATTGTTTGATTTTGAATGCCCGGCTTAATTGATTTTTAATGCCATTTTGTTTTTTCGAGTGCCGTGACATGTTAATTTGAGTGCCATTGAGAATTTGATGTATTGGTGGACTGTAATTAGAAGCCAGTGTATGTGTTTTGGAGTGCCACCATGTATTTTGGAGTGCCGCTTAGTGTATAATAGAGTGCGTAAGTGTGTAACCTGAGTGTCAATGTATTTTTGAATGCCATCTTGTAATTTTGAATGCCAATCCATGTTTTTTTGAATGCCGCTTCATGTTTTTTGAATATCGGCAAAAATAATTATCGTTGTTTTTGAGTGCCGGCATATGCATTTTTTGAAAGCCGAATGTGTTTTCAAATGCCAGTCCATGTGTTTTTGAATGCCATTGCTTGTGTTTTTGAGAGCCAGCAAAAATATTAGTGTAACAAAGTGCCGTAGCAGGTAACAGAAAGTGCCGGCCATGTATTTAAAAGTGCCCGTGTAAAAAGTGCCGTTGTCGGCTTAACAGTGCCGTGCCAGCTTACACCGGCACTTTGTTAAACCGGTACCGATACTTTTTACCGGGCACTTTGTTACATATGAACCGGCACTTTGTCACACTGGCGCTTGTTAAACACGCACCGGCATAAACGGGGAACCATTAATTACGAAAATGCCACCGTTTATTTTGAACATGGTTGCGTAATTACAAAATTGCCACCGTTTATTTTGAAAACACGTTTTTCCTTAGCTTAAGAAAAAACTAGTTTTTTATAAGACCAACTCATATCTCATATACTACTTCACAAAACAAAACAATAAATAGTTGAAACAAGTTTCAAGTTTCAATGTGAGGGTATAATAGAAATTTGAATGCTTTGATCACAAAAGCGACAATTACTTTGTAACAAACATTATGTCCAAAAGTGACAATTATTTTGGACAATAGGGAGTAGCAGAGTTAGTGTTGTAAGTATAAAAAATGAGGTGGGAGAGAGAAAGTGAGGTAGAGAAATAAGTAGATAGTTATTGTGAGTAACACAAGTGTGTCTCATTAATAAATAAACATTAAAAAAAATTCATTTTGAGAATATGCCTCTTTAAATGGAGGCTTTGACCAATAAATACCTACCAAATGAAAATGACCAATAAGGAAATACATTTTCGAAACTCGCCAAAAGTTCTTGGATTTCGCAGACCCAAATGCCCCTCCACTCCCTCACGCGTGCACGCACAACCGACAAAAACCCACCGCTAAGCGGTGTTCGGCTATGCGCTTTCTTCTCCCATCTCTCTCCCTCTCTCCTCTTTCTCCTTTTTCCTTTTTTTTCCCTCAAATTTTAAATGCAATATCTCAAAATCTAGAAAACGAAATAAACTGAAACCACCGTATTAATCGTATCGTCAAAACGAGTCAAACATCAATCATGATATGATTCAAAATTTAAAAATAAATTTCATTTTTCACCTATAAAAAATTGAAAAAATCATTTTTCATTTCTCAATTGAATTCACCACAGCTTGTATGATTTCACGCTTGTATAATTACACAAATAAGTGCGATTTAACAGTTGTGTCATTTTTCATTTTTCACTTGTAAAATCATTTCTAAATTGATTTCACAATTGTGTGATTTCACAATTGTGTGATGTTATATGCCCTTTAAACAGTTGAGAAATCATCATTATAATTGCTACTCAATTTCTTAGATGTTAAAATTAAAAAAATAAAATAGAAAACTAATACATTCATTTCTCATTTCTTCATAATTAAGAAAAACTGTTAGATTCACCTCTCAATTTTACGCACTTGATGAGTCAGTTTCTCGGTTGCTTAATGGTAACGATGAATTTGTTGTCACGTAACTTTAGAAATAAAACAGATAAATTGATTTCACGATTGTGTGATTTCACAGTTGTGTTGTGTGATGTTATTGCCGTTTAAACAATTGAAGAATCAATTGATTCTCATTTATCAGATGTTTAAGTTTAAAAATAGATAAATTCATTTCTTATTTGTTCATATTTGAATACAAAACTGAGATATTTATTCCTCATTTGTACATAATTGAGTATACAAACTGATAAATTAATTTCTCAATTTTGCTGACGCAGCACGGAAGCGATAGATTCGTGATTAGCGCACTAATCACAAGAGTTCTCAAGCGAAGAACCCTAGAACACAATAAACTGGAATCCACTAGAAGATAAAGAGAAAACTCTTCAATTATCATTCAAAAAACTGATTTTCGGATTACACCTAGGCCTATTTTATAGTGCCCCTAAAACTTGAAAAAACAATCCTAAACCTTCTAGAATTACTCCTAACCTATATGGTAACTAAATAGGACTCAAAAACTAGTAAATCTGCTCAAAATCTACTCTAAAATCATCTCTAATCAATCTATTAAAATTAATGACGAAAATAAGAAATAAAATATAAACTAAAACAAATTAAATCCTAAGATATTAATTAAAATACAAAAATAATTAATATATTTGACTTCGTCAAATATCCTTCCTCGGGGTGCAGATTCCTTCCTGCTCCTCCTACATCAGTCACCCATTCTTCAAAAGAACTCGACCCCGAGTTCTCATCTGATGTTTGGCAAGATCCGCCCCAGAAGAACAAATACTTTGAATAAATCAATGCTCTTCTCGTCCTCGGAAAGAAAATTAATACTTTTTCGTTCCAATGAAACAAATATTTAGAATAAATTTATTCCCTTAGCCCGAACCAACGTAATTTGTGTTCTTCCAAAAATAAAAATATACTAGCAATGTCAGCATCATCCGTCGATCGTCCTTCTCAACCTCCCCATGATCAACAATAAAAATTTCATCGTATTTAAATTCTTCCGTCTCATGAATAACACCCACAACATAATCAAAAATTGATGGTGTAGACAAGTAATACCACCCACGTTTTCATTCACGGGCTCAACAATCTTGTCATCAGTTACCGTCTTTTCTTCCTCGTCGGTGAATTTTGGTTCTTCAATTTGAGACGGCTCAATTTCCTTGTCCGCAGTTTTCTCTTCTGGTTCAGCCAAAGGGGATGCTGAAACCGGCAAATTCTCAACTTTTGGTGGTTCTCCATCTGACTTTATATCCTCAAGAACAGGAGATTCGACTTTCATAACCTCAAACCTTTCTTCAGGTTCCTCACTTGCAGGCAACTCACTTGGATTATCTTCTACTATTTTTACTTCGTCCTGCACCTCTTCCTTGACTTGCTCAATGACTTTCTCCCCCTTGAAATCTTCGTTCAACATGTTTGGATCTGAAGTTGATTTGGCTTCACCTATACGCCTAATCGCAGCCGATTTTTTTTGCCTCCAATCTCGGAATAATTACTTCTATCAAGTAATCAAGTCTGTCCGCATTAAGATCAATCTGCCTCCTATACTTTTGCTTAGCCGTTTGTTCGACCTCTGCGTCTTCCAAATCAAGCAATTGATATGCCCTTTGAAGACGTTGATTTTCCTCTTGTCGAGCTCGATCAAGATTATAATTAATTTTAACAAGAAGAGCATGGGTGTCATCAGTATTACCTCCATTAACAACCATATTCTTCGTTAGAGTAATCTGTGTAGGACGACGAACCGGTTCAACCTCCCTGTCTCTCTCGCCCCTACGATTTCGATTAACACGAACGTTTGGACCCGCTTGAGCACCTACGAATGCCGCCACCTCGTGTTGTCAACGTAGCAATAACGGTGGTTAGCCCATCGATATCCGCTCTTGTTACTTGATCCCCATAACGAATCGTTGTTGAAAGACAAAGTTAAACCTACTCGATACCAACTGACGCAGCACGGAAGCGATAGATTCGTGATTAGCACACTAATCACAAGAGTTCTCGTGTGAAGAACCCTAGAACACAATAAACTGAAATCCACCAGAAATTAACTGGAATCCACCGTAAAATAAAGAGAAAACTCTTCAAATTATCATTCAAAAAACTGATTTTCGGATTACACCACTAGGCCTATTTTATAGTGCCCATAAAACTTGAAAAACAATCCTAAACCTTCTAGAATTACTCCTAACCTATATGGTAACTAAATAGGACTCAAAAACTAGTAAATCTCCTCAAAATCTACTCTAAAATCATCTCTAATCAATCTATTAAAATTAATGACGAAAATAAGAAATAAAATATAAACTAAAATAAATTAAATCCTAAGATATTAATTAAAATACAAAAATAATTAATATATTTGACTTCGTCAAATATCCTTCCTAGGTGTAAATTCCTTCCTCGGTTCTTCCTGCATCATTTTCACAATTGATAGTCATTTTCTCAGATATTTAAATTTAATAATTGAGACATTCATTTCTCCATTTTTCATAATTGAGTATAAAATTGTCTCTCGATTTTCAACCAACTTAGTAAGCTATGTATCTTGTCTGAAAATGACACATACGCTTACAACAAAACAAATGGCATCTTGTTTTCTCAACGTGTCCAGCACGAATTTGCTTTGAAGCATTATAATCTCTAGACATGTACACATCTGGAGGATGGTTTAGGTACTAACACAAAAAAGAAACTTTACAATAATAGTTTTCTCATCTGAATATATCTCAAAACTGCAAAATATATCAAAACATGTTGTGCAGGAAAAAGGCCTCCTTACCTGAAAATGATAGAAATCTAACCCAACATTATTACTTTTCTTTTTGCCATCTTATATGTAGTCTTCTTCATGCCTTTGTGATGTACAACCACAGTTTGGCAGTCTGAGCCTCTCGTTCTTTCCTTGCCTGCATTTGCAATAAGTTTTCCCCTACTAATCTGGGGCATCAATGGAGTTTGGGAGATCGAAAACCCCATCTTTTGATTGAGAAGAGATGATATTTACTTTAAACAAGGATGTGATGATTGGCTCTATCTCAGTGACTATTGGTAAAAACTCTTTTTAAATGAGACATTCAAAATGGAAAATTTTATTTTTCGAGTAGGACGGAGGAGGAGGGAGTAGACATCTAAGGAACCTTTGGATGTTAGTACTAGAGCATTTTTTAGCCATTCTCTCATATCAAATGAGCAGCTAATGCAATCACCATAAGTCATGAAAACACTTTACTATGGTGTTTATGGTTGAAAAAACATGAATAAGATTAACAGTTTCAGGTTCTAGCAACAAGTGTTGTTTTCATTCTCTATTTTTAGATAGATAAGTAAAGTATGATTCAGATCTATTACGAGGGGCTTGGCAAATGCTCTGAAGGACAAAAGGTCAGCACTATCCCCATACAAAGTCTTATTAAAAGCAATCAAACAACCCCTCATTTGATTACTAGATAAGCACAACCTCTAAATCAACCCCAAACCAAATGACATGTTACAATCGTTGCCCCTTGGATTTTTTTCCTTTTGATCATGTTGTTTCTCTCCCTTTCTCCTCCATTTTTGATATCTTGCGATGTCATTAATCAATCGATCACCTTTGTCTCTGTATAATGTTGGACTTTTGGTATGGCTTCTCAAGAACTTAACTAAAAACTTGACAGAGAAAGTAACGGAGATTGAAAAAATTAGGAGACAAGTCGAGTCTTGTATTGTATACAATCTCCGTAAGAGTTATTTGTCCCGCACAGGTGCTTACGGTTGAATAACAAAACTCTCGTAAGATAAAACGACTTTACACTTAGTTATAAGGAGCACTCCAATATAACTAATCTAACGAACAAGTGATTGTTTAGAACTTTGGACTTGAAGAAAGAATGCAACAAGATGCAAATGAATTGACTTGATTAATCTATCTCAAAATGTGCGTAGGAAGGCTCAATTTACTGTATGAATGAATTGAAATTCGGAGGGGAAGTATATAAGGAGAGTCAAAAGGTTTTGTGTCTTTTCCATTGAAAAGATGCAACTTTTCGAACAGCAGTGAAGGGCACGACTCGTGCCCTTTGGCACGAGTCGTGCTCACGACTCGTTCTCAAGCCACAACTCGTTCTGATCAGAATTTGAGCCAAAGTCCATTAAGGTCCATTCATGCTCACGACTCGTGCCCAGAGTCCCCACTCGTTCTGATCACCAGAGTGCACAATCTCATCAGCCAAAACACAGTTTAACTCCAATTAAATTCAAACGATCTAATTGACCCTTTTAACCAACTCTCGTTAAGTCACAAAACTTTGTCATTAATTTCTCATTCACCCGGAAATGGTTTTTGAGACAATAAATGAGTTTCATAATCTACACTAAAAGTAGAATACATTTTGTAACTTGCTTCGTTAACTATTTAACGAATTCTATTAGGAAGTTAGGTCAACGTTAAGTCAAACTTAACTTTCGTTACCCATTTCCAACAATCCCCCACATGAATGACAATTAATGCATGAATGCAATTTCGTCCAAAGTTCCGGCGAACTATTATTACATCGGGATAGATAGCTTGTGGCCTTGAATCCTCCCTAGTGAAATATTATCGGATATACTAGCCATTTGGTAGCGAGTCGCTTTGAACCAGTGACTGTCGGATGTATACCAAGACAATAATACTCACATAATAACAGCTCTAACAATTGTTATTCTCACGTTTTGTCCATTTTGGCCCTGGATCGTATCTCATTCATAAGCATTCATTTAAAGGCGGCCAAATTACCTCTCGCTTATATAGGTGATTCTCACTATAAGGAGTATCATGCACTACTCCACCCGTAGGTATATAAATCATTAAAAGTTTTCTCAACTTATCCTTACCACTGCTGCATGTGCTTGTACTTGGATATTCTGGGAATGAGTATTCAACATCTCCAGGTTAATAAACCGAGTTGTTGTTTCCAAGTAACTCTACTAGAACTTATAACTTGGTTGTCTCATTGAACCAAGGGCCTGGGATATCCATTTCTCAAGGTTGAGTGTCCGCTATAAGTCCTTTTGTTGTGGGTTTTAAACCCATTCCCCTTAACAGTTTATACAGTTGATCTCGATTTATACCTTTGGTAAACGGATCCGCTAAGTTATCACATGACTTTACATAATCAATAGTGATAACGCCATTCTTGATCAACTGTCTAATGGTATTGTGTCTACGACGAATATGTCTAGACTTACCATTGTACATGCTATTCTGTGCCCTTCCAATTGCTGATTGACTATCACAATGTATTAGTACAACAGTAATGTGTTTGCTCCAACAAGGAATATCCTCCAGGAAGTTCTTAAGCCATTCTGCTTCTTCCCCAGCTTTATCTAAAGCGATAAACTCAGACTCCATTGTGGATCTGGCTATACATGTCTGTTTGGAGGATTTCCATGACACTGCTCCTCCACCTATAGTGAAAACATATCCACTTGTGGATTTTGAGTCTTTTGTGTCCGATATCCAGTTTGCATCGCAGTATCCTTCTAATACTGCTGGATATCTCTTATAAAGTACCCATGATTCATAGTATACCTTAAATATCTTAGTACTCTCATTAGTGCTTTCTAATGATCAGTACTAGGATTACTTGTGAACCTACTTAGTTTGCTCACTGAATATGCAATGTCTGGACGTTTACAATTCGTTAAGTACATCAGACAGCCAATTATTCTTGCATATTCCAGTTGAGAAACTGGTTCCCCTTTGTTCTTGGCTAAATGTAGAGCCAAGTCTACCGGTGTCTTAGCCGGAGGGTCATCAAAGACATTGAATTTCCGAAGAATATTCTCTAGGTAATGGGATTGTGAAAGAACTAATCCTTCAGATGTTCTAGAGATCTTTATCCCTAATATTACATCAGCTAACCCCATGTCTTTCATGTCAAAGTTCTTCCTTAACATGCCTTTGGTATTCATGATCAAATCATGACTACTTCCCATTATGAGCATATCGTCTACATAAAGACAAACGATAACGAATGATTCAGATGTTCCTTTAACGTAGACACATTTGTCACATTCGTTAATCTTGAATCCATTCGATAACATGGTTCTATCGAACTTCTCATGCCATTGTTTAGGTGCTTGTTTTAGTCCATACAAGGAATTTACGAGTTTACACACCTTTCTTTCTTTACCAGGAACTGCGAACCCTTCGGGTTGTTCCATGTAAATTTCTTCATCAAGTTCTCCATTTAGGAAAGCAGTCTTCACATCCATTTGGTGTATCTCAAGATTATGCATTGCGGTAATAGCTATGAGAACACGAATAGATGTGATCCTTGTGACAGGGGAGTATGTATCGAAGAAATCATATCCCTCTTTCTGTCTAAAGCCTTTGACAACTAGCCTAGCTTTGTACTTGTCGATTGATCCATCCGCCTTATACTTCCTTTTAAGAATCCATTTGCAACCTAATGGTTTACAACCTGGAGGGAGATCAACTAATTCCCAAGTATTGTTGAGCATTATGGATTCTATTTCACTGTTAATAGCCTCTTTCCAGAATGAACTATCCGGACCGGATAAAGCTTCTTTAACAGTGGCTGGTTCATTTTCTAACATGTAAGATAGAAAATCAGGACCAAAAGACTTTTCCACTCTTGCCCTTTTGCTACGTCTCGGTTCTTCATCTTCTATAGAAGGACCGGTTGTAGACTCATATGTTCTCTTATTAGAACCTATATCTTTCCTGCCCTTAGCCGGAAAGATGTTTTCAAAGAATACCGCATTCCTTGGTTCTATAGTAGTTCCTACATGCATATCAGGAATGTCCGATTTATGCACTATAAAACGATAGGCACTACTATTATTGGCATATCCAATAAAAACACAGTCAATGGTCTTTGGACCAATCTTGACTTGTTTTGGCTTAGGTACTTCAACCTTGGCCAAACACCCCCACACTTTAAGGTATTTATAGCATGGTCTACGATTATGCCATAATTCATAGGGCGTTTTATCAATACCTTTCTTGGATATTTTATTAAGAACATAATTAGAAGTAAGTATGGCTTCCCCCCACAAGTTGTCGGGTAAGCCTGAACTTATTAAAAGAGCATTCATCATCTCCTTGAGAGTACGGTTTTTGCGTTCAGCAACTCCGTTAGATTGAGGGGTATATGGAGCCGTTGTTTGATGAATTATGCCGGATTCCCAACATAATCTTTCAAACGGTGCTTCATATTCTCCACCTCTATCGCTTCTAATTTTCTTAATTTTCAAGTTAAGTTGATTCTCAACTTCTTTCTTATAAGTCTCAAAAGGCCCTAAGGCTTCATCCTTACTTATTAAGAGATAGTCATAACAAAATTTTGTGCAATCATCTATAAATGTAATGAAGTACTTTTTACCTCCTCGAGTTTGCACAAGTTTTAAATCACATATATCTGTGTGAGTTAATTCAAGAGGAGTTGTGTTTCTTTCTATTGCATTAAATGGCGACTTCGTCATTTTTGCCTCAACACAAACTTCTCACCTATTAGTCGAGTCGGATTTAGTCATATGGATTAAATCTTGTCTCGCTAATTTCTTAATGGTGTCGAGGTTTACATGTCCTAATCTATCATGCCATAAATTAGAACTTTCTGACAAGTAAACATAAGAAACAACGCTTTTATTCTTCGCACTATGGCGGACAATATTCATTACATTCATCTTGAAAAGTCCCTCCTCGAGGTAGTCCTTTCCAAGGAACAAACCATTCTTGGTTATTACAAATTTGTCAGATTCAAATACAAGTCTAAATCCGGCCTTACTAAGCAAAGCGCCGGAAACTAAATTTTTACGGATGTCTGGAACATGCATCACATCCAACAAGGTTACTTCTTTTCCGAAAGTCATCTTCAATATCACGTTTCCAATGCCTTGAACATCGGAGGTCGCGGAATTTCCCATGTAGAGCTTCCTTCCGGAGATGGGAGTATAGGAGGAGAAACTCTCCTTATTACCACAAATGTGGCGGGTAGCACCGGTATCTATCCACCAAGCTTTTGGATTCTCATCCAAGTTTGAAACGTTAGCCTCAAAGACCACCGCTGCAAAGTCTAGGTCCATGTGGTCAACATTATTCGCCTCTTTCTTCGGGAGACGACAGTCCTTTGCTAAGTGGCCCGGTTTGCCACAATTATAGCAACTCCCCTTGAACTTCTTAGTTGTATGGCCCTTATTCTTTCCTTTCTTAGCATTCCCGGCATTTCTGGAATACTTTCTCTTTGTGCCACTTGTGCTAGCCTCGGCGAGATTGACCTTAGCCTCCATCTTGCCCTTAGCATCCTTGGCCTCATTGTTTCTATTGTTCTCTTCAATTTGAAGACGAACAACAATGTCTTCCAAGGACATCTCCTTGCGTTTATGCTTGAGATAGTTCTTGAAATCCTTCCAAGAAGGCAGCAACTTTTCAATGATGGATGCCACCTTGAATGGATCATTCATGATCATCCCCTCGGCATCAAGCCCATGTAGAATGAGTTGGAACTCATCCACTTGAGTTGTTACCGATTTGGAATCGACCATCATGAAGTCAAGATACTTTCCGACGACAAATTTCTTTGACCTGGCGTCTTCGATCTTGTACTTCCTTTCCAAGGTGTCCCACAATGCCTTGGCTATCTCAACATTACTATACACATTATATAGTGCATCGTCGAGTCCGTTTAGGATGTAATTCTTACACAAAAAATTACCGTGAGCCTAAGCCTCCTTGGCCATAAGCCTTTGAGGGTCGGGATCACCATTTGCCACCGCCGGAGGATCTTCCTTTAAGAAGCAGTGCAAGCTTAGGGTGGTCAAGTAGAATAGCATCTTTTGTTGCCATCTCTTGAAATCCACACCAGTGAACTTCGGGGGTTTCTCACCACGACCCGGGTGATGCGGTGTATGAGCGGGTGCAACATTTTTGAACGTTGCGTCACCTTGAGAAGGAGGCGTTACATTCACCTTGACTTGATGTCTTTCTCAGTTGCCATCTCTTGAAATTCTGAAAAAGCGTCAAATAACTCTTACGATTGTTGGACTTTTGGTATGGCTTCTCAAGAACTTAACTAAAAACTTGACAGAGAAAGTAACGGAGATTGGAAAAATTAGGAGACAAGTCGAGTCTTGTATTGTATATAATCTCCGTAAGAGTTATTTGTCCCGCACAGGTGCTTACGATTGAATAACAAAAATCTCGTAAAATAAAACGACTTTACACTTAGTTATAAGGAGCACTCCAATATAACTAATCTAACGAACAAGTGATTGTTTAGAACTTTGGACTTGAAGTAAGAATGCAACAAGATGCAAATGAATTGACTTGATTAATCTATCTCAAAATGTGTGTAGGAAGGCTCAATTTACTGTATGAATGAATTGAAATTCGGAGGGGAAGTATATAAGGAGAGTCAAAAGGTTTTGTGTCTTTTCCATTGAAAAGATGCAGCTTTTCGAACAGCAGTGAAGGGCACGACTCGTTCTCAAGCCACAACTCGTTCTGATCAGAATTTGAGCCAAAGTCCATTAAGGTCCATTCGTGCTCACGATTCGTGCCCAGAGTCCCCACTCGTTCTGATCACCAGAGTGCACAATCTCATCAGCCAAAACACAGTTTAACTCCAATTAAATCCAAACGATCTAATTGACCCTTTTAACCAACTCTCGTTAAGTCACAAAACTTTGTCATTAATTTCTCATTCACCAGGAAATGGTTTTTGAGACAATAAAGAGTTTCATAATCTACACTAAAAGTAGAATACATTTTGTAACTTGCTTCGTTAACTATTTAACGAATTCCGTTAGGAAGTTAGGTCAACGTTAAGTCAAACTTAACTTTCGTTACCCATTTCCAACGTATAACATTTAGATGATGGAGATCAGTGACAAAGATGAACTTAGGAATAAGTATGAGTTTTATTTTAATTACTTGTTATTTTATTATTAATTTCGGATTTAATATTAATTGATTATTATTTTTAGTATTAGAAATATTTTAGGATTTCATTTTGATGAATTAATGGTGTATTCGGTTACCATATATGTTAGGATTGTTTTTAGAAGTGTTTGACTTGTATTTCAAGTCGTAGGGTCCTTATAAACATAAAATTATGGGTAATTTCGAAAATTAGTTTTTGATTAATAAAATTTTGATATTGAACCTGTCTCTTTATTTCCCAAGAGTAGACTTGGTCCTTTTGAATGCCAATTTTCGATAATTATGAACGATTAAAGATCTTTCACTGATAATCGTGTGTGATTCAACATTACTTGATATCTACTTCAGTTGGTAATAATAGCCTACACCCGAATTTCTTAATTCAGTTGAGGTATTTCTTTTAACAATTTTATCTTTCTTACTTAAAAAAAACCAAAAAAATGTTTGATCTCTCATTTCCGTTCTTTGAATCTTCAAGTGAGAACGTTCTTGTTGATTGGTCAAAACCCCCATTTTTTGATGAGTGTTATTGACAAGTGTGTTAAGCGACGACATCTCATCTAATTTGTGTGACCACGGTTGGCCTTGAATATATACAAGATAAATCGATGTGGAAGTTTGAAGCCATTGATAGAAGTCAATTATCGTTATGAGGATCCATTTGACATATGTGGCATTCGTTCTTCTAATAAGTCGATCATTCAAAAGTTAATCATCTATTATTGTATCAACTCAATGGAGTTATTGGATGGATATTGTTAGAAAGGCTATAAAGTTTAAAGTCCGTCCTAGTTACAACAAAAGATTTCAAGTTTTTAGATTTTATCTCACTTTGGGAGGATTGTTACAAATGAGTTTTTAGTCAAATTGATCTGCGTACTATTTGAGTATAGTCATTTTCACATACGTACTTCATAAACGTGAAATGTTACCTGCATACTTTACTTTCATTTTCAATTTGACCACTTTTTTTAACACTCGTGAAAAAATTAACAACCAATCCGTTAGAGTTAAAAATTTAACAAATACAGCAATCAAATTGTTTAAAGGGGATAAAAGTGTATAGTAAAAATCTTGTAAAATCGCATTTTTTGTTAAGCTTAACAAAAAACGTGTTTTTCACCCGCGGTTCAATTTTACGGACGGTTCATACGCTTTTCCGGTCCGGTTCAATTTCTCGCGGCGTAGTTGTTCAATTTGATTTTTCTTTTCGTCATTTGTGCTCTTCAATTCGATTTTCCGTCATTGTTCTTCATCAATTTCGTCATTATTCTTCATCAATTTCCACCCATTTTTCATCTCCGACTGTTTTCATTCGTATTTTAACTTCTTATCCGACATTATGACCGGCCAAGCCAAAGAAATCTGGAGCAAGCAGCGTAACGAAGGTATGATTTTACTTGTTTTCAGTCATATTTTTCTTCGATTTCCACCTATTGTTATGGATTGATACATTGACACATTATGTTCGTGACACTGGTACTTTAGAAAACACAAGCAAACATAAGCAAATGTTGGCACTATTGAAACCCTAACTATGGCACTTTGAAACCGTTGCACTGTCACATTTACTTGCACTGGCACTATCGAAACAGTTGCACTTTCACATTTAATTGCAAACATAAGCAAATGTTGGCACTATTGATAACACTGGCACTTTAAAACCGTAATACTGGCACTTTGACACCGTAAGACTGGCACTTTGAAACCATAACACTGGCACTTTGAAACCATAACATTGACACTTTGAAATCATAACACTGGCTCTTTGAAACCATAACACTGGCACTTTGAAATCATACTGCTGGCACTGATGTAATGTTTTGATATTTATTTTCAGTTCTATCAAAGCGTAAAAGAGTTGTGGATGATGATGATTTTGATATCACTAGTAAGAGGCCTACAGGGGGTGTTAAATTTGAGCATTCGTGTACTCCTAAAAGACTTGTTGAGCTCTGTTTAACTCCAGAACAGCTGACAGATGTTAGGGCTATTGGATTTGGATCTTTGTTGAATCTTGAGGTTAAGGTATTGCCGCTTAGGCTTGTTCAGTTTTTTGTTGAGAGATTTGAACCACTAACAAGGATACAACAAATTAATTCATCAGAGAAATATGTTATTACAACATCAGATGTTTTTGATATATATTTTGTCTATCTAGGAATGCTGCAAAGGCTAAGGTAAATCGATCATCAAGCGTAAATATGGAATTGAGAAATCGATATTTTGAAGAATTTGGGCGTACTCAAGATGGTCTTCCTACCTATAAACTTTTGGAACGCATTTCTGAGTTACATCAAGGTGGGGATGAATTTAAACACTTGTTTTTGCTATTTGTTGTTGGAATTTTGCTTGCCCCAGTAGTTACGAAAACAATTGACGTGTCACTGTTAAGCCTTGTGGAAGACGTTTCACAGATTAGCAAGTTTGATTGGTGTCAATATGTTTTGGACAAATTATGTGAGGGTGTATCGAGGTTTAAGAATCACAAGAATTAAAAAAACTGTAGTGGATGTGTGATGGTGTTAGTGATTGCTTACCTTCACAGATTTCCATTTCAAGGGGTGAAAGAATCAACTGTTCTCCCTTTGATTAATCATTGGAATGCTCAAAAATTCAAAGTGAGGATTGATTCTGAAGCGAAAGTTGGTTGGGGCAGATTAATTTTTTTATGGAAAGCATGCTTATCCTATAAGTAGCGTTGAAGACGATTTTGTGGATTAAGTACCCTGTGATTTTCAAGAAGAATATATTCCGTTAAGGATTGAAAGTGCTGTAAAGGAAAGAAATGCAGAATCAAGCAATGTAAGTACTGTCAATTTGAAATGCTTACACTGGTACTTTGAATTTCTTAGACTGGCACTATTGATTACTTACACTGGCACAATGAATAACATGTACTGGCACTTAAAATACACACATTGACACAAATTTTTGGCTGCTCTGGAACTATTGTTTACTTGCAGTGGCACTTAAAATACCCACACTGGTTCAATCATTTGGCTGCACTGGCACTATTCATTACTTGCACTTGGACAATTAATATTATGTACTGGCATTTAAAATACACACACTGCCACAATCATTTGGCTGCACTGGCACTATTGATTACTTGGACTGGCACAATTGCAATCTGAAACTGACACAATTGAACTCATTCTTACTATTTTTCATTGATGTAGGCTGCTAAGGAGTCATGGGATATATTGAGGAAGGACCTTGATAATGCTGTCCATGCACACATTGAAAGACTTAAATGTATCAAGAAGGATAAGGGAAACAATGCAGCAGATGAGACGGGGAAAGAGAAAGAGAATGAGGGGAAGGGGGAGGGGGAGGAAGTAGAAGATGATATTTTTAACGATGAATATTTTTCTGAGATTGATAATATTGTTTCAGACATTTTGAAGACAACAAAAGCTGATATGGTAAAAAAAAAAGAAAAGGTTCAATTCCATCATTTGACCTTTTATCTCAGGTATCTGGTGAGGAAAGAAGAGAACATACAAAGCAGAAAGAACAGCAATTAAATGAGATTTTGCGGGAGATAGATGATGATGATGAACGGATTGATAGAGATGTTGAAAATATTATTGCGAATATAAATGAGAGCAGCTTTAGGAGTTGTTATGAGATGTTGAATGTAGGGTGCACACTGGATTGTGGAGAAGCTAACGAGGAAGTTGTATACTGTTCTCGGTTTATGATTACCAACGCTGATGTTTTACGATCGATGTTGAAGCTGAGAAAGGAGGCTGTTGACATGTGCATGTCTACACACTTTTCAAGAAATCTTAAGGAGTAAGCTATAAATTTATCAATACCTAAACACTGGCACCTTATATGAATGTATACACTTGTACGTAAAAGCATTTACTAATTTATTTTTCTTTTATAGCAATTGCCATCCTATTTACACAATGTTCCATAGCTTAACGCTTGAAGATATTTTGAGCTTGGATGAAGACACGGAAATAACTTCAAATACTGTCGATTGTTGGGCTATACTTCTTATTAATATGGAGCGAAAGTCTGGTAGAATGAAGAAGTTTATGTTTGGGCTTAGTCATTGTGTAAGTTCTTTATCTATGATGCTAGTACATTCAAAAATTATGTTATCTATGATTGTTTGTTAATTAAATTATATTTGTGTGCATTTTTGAATTTGATGTTATTAATGTGTTATACAGGCTGCTTGGATTCAACGTACAACGAAGAGTTCTGACGATGTTATATCAAAAGCTGGGCAAGAAATCACTGATTGTTTAAAACATTGGATTGATCTTAATTTTAATGATGCTGAGGGAACTGATTTGAGTGAAGTTAAATTGGTATGCATTGTCATTTTATACATACATGTACTGGCCCTTATTAATCAATACACTGGTATAAAAGATCACTTGCACTGGCAGTAGGAAACAATTGATGCTGACACTGTGAAAATATAATACTGGCACTTTCAAACAATTGATGCTGGTACTTTCAAACTCTGATGCTGGCACTTATTTTCTCGCAGTTCTTCTTGCCCTGCCATAGAGGTGACAACAATAGTGGCCATTACACACTTTTTGTTGTCAATACTGATAGTCAATCAATTCAGTATCTTGACAACTTGCCAATGAATGATTGGAAGAGACAGAACGTGCCAAAACTTGCTCATAGCAAGGTAATATTATTTATTGATTTTTTTTTGTTTTTTTCTTTACCAAAACTTCCATATTAATTTTGCTGTTTTTTTTTGCAGCAAGCACCCTTCAAACACTTCTTAAATCACATAAATCATCCAAGTGCTGCAAATATATCGAAGTTTCGGTTTGAGCATATGCAAGTTGAATGGATTTTGAAAGAAAATTGTGGTAATAATGAATGTGGAGTATACATAATGGCTGAAATGAGACAATTAATGGCGCAATTTACTCATGCCCTGAGTTGTGTGATAATTCATCAAGAGTGCGTATGAGGGCCGAGATTCTAGCAAGCTTACTTCTCTGTGATATTAATACTGAAAGACATCATTTACTGCTCCAGTTAGGGTTGTTTTTGAAGCGATAAAAGAGAAGCCTTGAAGAAGAATGAAGAAGAAGAAGAAAAGAAAAGGAAAGAAGAAGAAGAAAAAAAGAAAGAAGAAGAAAAGAAAAGGAAAGAAGAAGAAGAAAAAAAAAGAAAGAGGTAGAAAAGAAGAAAAAAATAGATGATGATAAGAGGGCTGGGAAGAAGTATGGAACTAGGAAAGCAACATTCTGAACTGCGCATAAATTCTTTAAGACTCATTCTGAAAATCTCTATTTTACTCAAAAAAAAGAATTTAGTGACCGCACACTACTCGCACTGCTGCCTCGGTACATCGCACGCTATGCGCACTTGCTGCCTTGGTACACTGCACACTACTACCCTCAACCCGGGGTGACCGTTCAGTTGCAGCTTGATTGGCGTTCCTACGCCCTTCGAGCGCGCACGGGGTCATCCCAAACAGCTCATCCTAGCCCGTGTAATCCATGCACTCTTTGTGTCACACTTCGTCCAAGACCCCGGTTGATTTTTGGCTTAGTTCGTGTCATAAAGCCTAAGTGTATGCTTTTACGCCGATCTCCCTCACAAGTCAAACTTAAAAGTTGAGATCAAAGGTCGTTCTCGACCCGAAGTCTTAGCTTTTCAGCTTTGACTTTGACGCAGAACCGCGCTAAAAACATACCCGAAGGTTCAATGTGACGCCGTGTCATCAAACCCTCAACGTATGTACCATGACAGCCACAACTTAGCCAACGCCAAAAGCTAAGGCCCCTCACGCAAGCGAGTCAAGAGAGGTCATGCCGAAATTTCGGCACGATTTCTGCCTTAACTTAAGGATGTTTACTTCGACCGTGACCCGCATGTCACATACGTTGAAAGTTTACATGACTAGCTAGCCTTAAGTTCACTTTTCCCTTTGTCGGCGGAACTCGCTTGCCTTATAGGACCCTCACTCGGGATTGTCCATCCCGGGAAGAAGATTTACAGGTGAAAAACGAGGGGCTTATAAACGTAGTGCCGGGATCCACTGATTCAAGCCCTAGGTTAGTTGCGAAAAAGAAGAGCAATCTTTTCCAACCCATTAGGACTCTGAGAAAATCCGTTTTAAGTAAACATTAAGCGGTAATTGCACGTTGCACAAGCCCTAAGCCAAATACCCATTCCGAAACCTAAGCCCTACCTTTCGTTCCCTCCAGCGAACAAAGAGTGGTTCAAAATTTCGGGTCAGCGCCTCGCCAGAGTTACAGTTACAGCAACATCAGACAGTTCTTCGGTTCCCTCAGTTCCTTCAGCCAGACTCTCCGACATGTTAGACTCACCGAGAAATCGTGACGGGAATGGAACCCCGCCACCAGTAACCGATATGACACTGGAAGAAGCCATCCGGGCCTGTGAGGTTCACAAGAAACAAAAAGAGGATCAGCAGAATTTCGTGGTACAGCTTCTGAATGAACGGGGTATAGCAGCTATCCCCCAACCAGACGGTACTTTCGTTCTCATTGAGGATGACGATCCTCCCCGATCAGCTCCTCAAACCTTCAACCAGGCTCCTCCCCCGTCAAACTACGGGAATCCTTCAAATCAAGGAAACAGCCGGCCGAGGCTTCATATTGCCACCTCTCAAGGAACCCCCATCCTATACGGCCAAGCCGGTTCTACCTGTTGGTGTAATGCCCTAGGCTTTAGTTATGTTTAACTGAAAACCATTATGTATCATCTTTATCGTTTATGTTTATTATTTGATTATTATATAGTTTGCATATTTATTGTAATAATCTCCGTCCCTAATTATTAAGAGAATAATTAGTATAATTGTCAATGGATAATCATATGATGATTATATGCATAGAGATGCACATTGAAATTATGGGTACTTGTTAGAGAACAAGTGACTGGACTTGACCCGTATGAGATTTATGTCATGGTCAAATGTCATAAGTAAATCTCATAAGGTTACTTCATTTAGTCCCTAGACCTGAGATTATCATGACCTTACATATGATGAAAAGTTATGTTTGATTTTAGTCAAACGGTATCTTAACACGATATCTATAAAGGCTATCTTTGGCATGATTGGATTCATGATGGGAAGGATGATAAGTCAAGATGGAATTTGTCCCTCAAAAGAGAGATGTTTTGCTTGGGCCCCTCGATGAGTGATAATGATGAAAGCGTGTGGCCACACCCCAATATGATTGGACTATCATTATACTCAAGATCGAGAAAGCATTGAACAAATACAAGTTGACGTGGACCATGACTTGTGTTCAATATAACATCGTGAGACAAAGGGAAAAATGGAAGTGTACCATTGGAAACGTGAACTCTTACGTTGTGTTATTTGGGTAGACATTAGGCTTGCTAGAGTCCGCTTATGTCTTATGAGGGTCGATATGATCGGACTCATTGCCAACATAATACAATCCTATTGGGTCACACACAAATAGAATGAGTTGGTTGAACCAAGGGAAGAATGATTGAGAGTTTCTGTATTTGGCAACTTATGTCACGTGACATAACTAGCCAGCTAGTTATGTCACGCGACATAACTAGCCACTGGCTACTTATGTCACGCGACATAACTAGCCACGACAGCGTTTTTGACAACTGTTCTCCTAATTCGATTAGGAAACATATTTACACTAAAGTAGTATAAATATGTGAGGTCTGTCAACCACTAAGGTACGGCCGAAATTTTCAAGGGAAAATCATAACAAAATACTCTCAATATTCTTCCATAAGTTTTAGGAATCTAGCAATTCCCAACCCGAGAATTGTTCTCGACATTCATATTTGTGTGGATTACCAAAAGAGGGTCTTAATTTTGTTCAAACAAATCAAAGACCTAGAGTTCAAATCTGAAGATCCAAAGGAGTTGAAGATTCGAAGATTTGAAGATCAAAAGTTTGTGATTACGAATCACATAATTATCCGTTCGATAGCTCAAGACCGGAAAGCAATTTAGGTTGGTAAATTCTATCTCATAGCAATTCAATTTAATCGTATAGAACGGATCTTAGGGCTTGGGTTTTGTGTTAATTTGATGCTTAATTCCGTTGCGCATGGATCCATAAAACCCAGCAGTGTGGTATCGAGCCCGTTCGTATGGTTAGGTTTGAATTAACATGCTAGAATGATTATATAAATTGTTTATATGTTCGTTGCATATTTTTGTATGCGATAGAATTTTGATTGTTTATGTGAAACAATGTGAAAATCGTTTTCGAATTATGTTGAATTAAATCTATAAAAGGGTTGTTTTATATGATTTAATTGCATGTAATCGGAATTGATTGAAATAAAATCTGTGACCGGCTACCTATGTCGTGCGACATAGTAGGCCACAGGAGGAAATACGTAATACGGCCGGTTATGTCACGCGACATAACTAGCCACCGGCTAGTTATGTCACGCGACATAATAAGCCAAATGCTGGCGAGAATCGGTTTGTTTAATTTTTACGCTGTTACGTGATTGTGTTTACAATCGAGATGTTTTATGTCTTAATCTGGATGCTATAAATTTACGGAAATAATATTTATAGGGCTATGCTAGATTAATTCATTGTTTATGATGCATGCTTAATTAATTTAAATGTGTTTTTATTAATTGTTGCGATGCATGAATTATTTGTTCTTAAGTGTTAAGAATTTTTATTAGATGTTTAGTTGAAACATTGAATTGTGATTTCCTAAAATGTTTAGTTGAAACATTGCATTATAGTTTCCTAATATGTTTAGATTTAGACATTGTAAATTTTGGATTTTATGATTGTTTATGGAAACAAGTCATAATTACGCGAAATTTTAAAAAGGAAACTAATTGTTTATAAAAGGTAGTGATTATGTTACCAAATCGGGTGATTTCTAATTGTGCATGACTAGGAGAGTTACGTCTAAGGAAGAGTTGGTACTTAAGCGGTCCTTGTGGCTCACCTATCTTCCTGGGAACTTACCGATGCATGATTATGACTATCTTTGCCGATATGCTTATAATCTACCTTAAAGAACCTTCATTTAACTTTTAAGTTCTTTATGCCAATCCATGATTTAAACACTTGAGACCACTCGGATAGTTTTGGGTGGGCTTGCCATAGCAAGGTGCTTTGATTCTATTCCGTTTGCGAGCAAGATGAGGAAATGGTGGTTCCTATACGTTTAAAGTGGATGAACTTAATTGGGTTATCAAAATGGTTTTGGACCCAAGGCATAAGATGAGATTAAAATATGCTTAGACATATGATGTCTTAAATAAATCTCATAAGAGTCATATACGATATGATTGATGTTTTCTACCTAATTAGTTTAATCTTGAGCGGTGCGCCATAGCGTACTTGAGATTAAATTAAAGTTGGATCTTAGCCCTAAGAGTCATATACGATATGATTGATGTTTTCTACCTAATTAGTTTAATCTTGAGCGGTGCGCCATAGCGTACTTGAGATTAAATTAAAGTTGGATCTTAGCCCATTAAATGCATATTATGCTTATTAGCATTAGAAGGTGTATGATTTAGTGGGAGTATTTGTAAAATACATTATTTGCTCTTAAATGATAAATGTGTTGATATTGATATGTGTTCATATAATTTGTGTATTTTGTTGTAGAAGTTGCATTACATAATGATAATTGCGATTCGTCCTTATGAAGGACAAAGTTCGAAATGAATGATACAAATAATTTTGATTGGATCAAAAGCCTAAAGAATGGTTCTTAGGTAAATTTGTACGTTCATTACGAATCCGTTCCTATTGAACCTATTGCAAATGTTGCAAAAGGCAAATAAGGAAGCAACATTAGAAACATAGTGATGATTCTGACAATATTGCTTGCCTTATATTTGTCACCATGTTCAAAGGCTCTTATGAAGAACCTTGTGCACATGATAAATACTTTTGTTCTAGCACACCGCAAAAAGGAAAATGTTCCAAGTGCAAGCTAGGCAAAAGATGTATGTTGTGGTGAAAGCTCTTAATTCATGAGATGAAAGAAGGAGCAATCCGCAAATTGTGTTAATGATTGACACAATAAAAGGGTTCATAAAGGAAGGAAAAGAAGGTAAAGCAAAAGTTGCTAAACCTAGGACAAATGTTGTCATAGCCGAAGAGGCTAAACCCAAAGTGTCTCAAAAGGATGCATTTTGCTATCATTGCAATAAGATTGTCATTGGAAACAAAGTTGCAAGGCTTATTAGGAAGGCCTAAAAGGTGAAGAAGGGCAATATGATTGCTACTACTTCAAGTATCTATATGATAGATATTTTCCTTTCGACTTCTTGTTCTTGGGTATATGATACCGGATTGGATCCCACATTTGTCTAAATGTGCAAGGAGCAAAGAATAGAAAGCTACTCAAATAAGGTAAATTAAACCTAAGCATGGGAATGGAGCAAGAGTTGCAACATTAGCCATAAGGGACTTATGAAGTCACTTTGCCTTGTGAAGTAGTACTTGTTTTGAACAAGTATGACTACGTTCCGGATTTGAGTAGGAGTATTATTTCCGTTTCTTAAATGGATGATGAAGGATATAATTTTCTTATTTTCAATAAGAAGTTTTATATTTATTTAATAATATGCCTTATTGTAATGCATATGTCATTAAATGGTCTTCATATCCTTGATGATGAGAAACAAAATAATATTGAAGATATCTATGATATAAATGGAAAATCTAAACCGAACAATATGAACAAAGCGTTTATATGGCATTGCCGGCTTGGTCAAATAAATAAGAAACATATATCTAAACTCCATTAACATGGACTTTTAGACTCATATGACCATGAATCATTTGAGGAATCCACATCTTATTTATTGAGATTATCGACCAAACCACCCTACACTAAAGTAGTGGGAGGGCTAGTGACTTATTGGTCATTATACATGAGATGTATGTGGACCATTAAGAAGCATTGCTAGGGGAAGATTTCGGTATTTCATCACATTTCACTAAAGACTTATCTAGATATGACTATGTCTATCTGATGAAGTCCAAAGGTGAATCGTTTGAAATGTTTCGAACATTTCAAAGATGAAGTACAAAATAACTTGGTAAAACTGTTAAGTACTTCGATTAGATCGAGGTAATAAATATTTGAGCCAAGAATTTGACAATCATCTCAAAACTATGAAATCGTTTCAAAGTTGACTCCACCCGGAACATCACATTGTATGGTGTGTCTGAAAGGAGGAATTGAACCTTGTAGGACATGGTTCGTTCGATGATGTGTCAATCAGACTTTCCTATTTCCTATTTCCTTTTGAGGATATGCATTAGAAATGATGCGGTTACACTGAATTGAGTCCTTACTAAATCGGTTCCTAAGGCCCCACATGAGATGTGGCATGGAAGAAAACTTAGTTTGTCTTTCATGAAGATTTGGGGTTGCGAATCTTATGTAAAGAGACTTGTCTCTTATAAGTTAGCACCAAATCTGACAAGGTTATTTTCGGATATTGATTTTACAATCACAAAGAGAACAAAATGTTTGTTGCTCTACACGATTTGTTTCTTGAGAAATAGTTTCTCAATAAAGAATCTAGTGGGAGTAAAATTAATCTTGAAAGAAGTTCAAGAACCCGAAAATAATATGGAACCAAGAGTAGAGACAGAACCAAGTTCACAAAGGAGTTGTGAAACCGGTTCAAGATGCACAAGTCCATCGTAGATTGGATAGGTTACGATCCGAACTCAAGAAATAGTGATTTCTCGTTGCGGAAAGTGATGAAGTAGAAGTCATTGAGAATGACGATCCTACTTGCTATCAAGAAGCGATGTCCTCTCCTAATTTGGATAAATGGTTAGGAACCATGGAATCCAAATTACAATCCATGTTTAACAATCAAGTTTGGAACTTGATTGGGCTACCTAAAAGTGTAAAAACTAAAGGGTGCAAGTAGGTCTTCAAAGACCGACATGGATGTGAAGGTGTATACTTTCATGACTAAGGATTGTAGCAAAGGGATTTAGGTTAATTCATAGTATTGACTATGTTGAAACCTTTTTCGCCGATTACAATGTCGAAGTACATTAGAATTTCAATTGCCATTATCGCATATTGTGACTATGTGATATGACAAATGGATGTCAAAAGACTTTCTTTAAATGGAAAGATTATTAAGGATGTGTAGAGTACACAACCAGAATAGTTTGTCGATCCAAGAAACTCTAATAGAGTATGCATGTTGCAAAGATCCATGAGATGGGTTGAAGCAAGCTTAAAGGAATTGGAATCTTCGTTTTGATGAATTGGTCAAAGAGTTTGACTTTATCAAGTACGAAGATGAACCTTGTGTATGCATGAAATTCGGTGGGAGCATGGTATTATTTCTATTGTTTATTACAATGATATCTTACTCATTGGAAAAACAAGTTCCGACACTTAAGGCTGTCAAGTCTTGGTCAAGGAAAGTTTTCTCAATGAAAGATATGGGTGAAGCCGATTACATCCTTGGCATCAAGATCTATAAAGATGGATCTAGAAGGATAAATTGGTTTGAGTCAAAGTGTTCACATTGACAAGATTCTTAGAAGAGTCTAAGAAGAGTAGCTTGTCAATGGGTCATGGTATTTCTCTTAGCAATATTCATTGTCTTATGACAAGCGATGAGCAAGGAATGAATGAAGTTCCATATCTTTGCGGCACTTGGATCTGTCATGTATGCCATGATTTGTACTAGACTCGGCGTCTCGTATGCTATAAGCATGATGAGTCGATACCAATCGATCTGATATAAACCATTGGATGGGAGTCAAGATGATCCTTAAGTACTTAAGAAGAACTAAGGATATGTTCTTGGTATTTGAAAGATTGGAAGTTAATCTTGTTGTAAGGGTTACATAGGTGCTAGCTTCCAAACTAACAAAGTTAATTTAAAATCGCAATTAGAATTTGTGTTTATGCTTATTAGAGGTGCAATTTTGTTGGAAGAGTTCCAAGCAGAAATTGTAGCCTATTCTACTACTAAGGCCGAATTTTAGCAACATATGATGAGGCTAAAAGAGGCGATTTGGATCAAAAGTTCATTAGTGTTTTGGAAATGTTCCAAGTATCACTAATCGGTGAAACTTTTGTTATGACAAATAGTGGTGCCACTTGTGCAAACAATGGAATCAAGGTCACAACGATCCAAACACTCACTTAGACGTTCTTCGAGAAATTCATGAAGAATGAGAAGACGTTAAAATATACAAAGTATCAACCGATGATGACATAAGGGATTCACTTACAAAGACCCTCGCATAGGCAGAAGCATGATGGGCATGTTAGATCCATGAGTATTCGATACATAAATGAAGCCTAGTGCAAGTGGGAAGGCTGTTGGTGTAATGCCCTAGGCTTTAGTTATGTTTAGCGAAAACCGTTATGTATCATCTTTATCGTTTATGTTTATTATTTGATTATTATATAGTTTGCATATTTATTGTAATAATCTCCGTCCCTAATTATTAAGAGAATAATTAGTATAATTGTCAATGGATAATCATATGATGATTATATGCATAGAGATGCACATTGAAATTATGGGTACTTGTTAGAGAACAAGTATTTGGACTTGACCCGTATGAGATTTATGTCATCGTCAAATGTCATAAGTAAATCTCATAAGGTTACTTCATTTAGTCCCTAGACCTGAGATTATCATGACCTTACATATGATGAAAAGTTATGTTTGATTTTAGTCAAACGGTATCTTAACATGATATCTATAAAGGCTATCTTTGGCATGATTGGATTCATGATGGGAAGGATGATAAGTCAAGATGGAATTTGTCCCTCAAAAGAGAGATGTTTTGCTTGGGCCCCTCGATGAGTGATAATGATGAAAGCGTGTGGCCACACCCCAATATGATTGGACTATCATTATACTCAAGATCGAGAAAGCATTGAACAAATACAAGTTGACGTGGACCATGACTTGTGTTCAATATAACATCGTGAGACAAAGGGAAAAATGGAAGTGTACCATTGGAAACGTGAACTCTTACGTTGTGTTATTTGGGTAGACATAATGGCTTGCTAGAGTCCGCTTATGTCTTATGAGAGTCGATATGATCGGACTCATTGCCAACATAATACAATCCTATTGGGTCACACACAAATAGAATGAGTTGGTTGAACCAAGGGAAGAATGATTGAGAGTTTACGTATTTGGCAACTTATGTCACGCGACATAACTAGCCAGCGGCTACTTATGTCACGCGACATAACTAGCCACGAACGCGTTTTTGACGGCTGTTCTCCTAATTCGATTAGAAAACATATTTACACTAAAGTAGTATAAATATGTGAGGTGCATCAACCACTAAGGTCGGCCGAAATTTTCAAGGGAAAATCATAACAAAATACTCTCAATATTCTTCCATAAGTTTTAGGAATCTAGCAATTCCCAACCCGAGAATTGTTCTCGACATTCATATTTGTGTGGATTACCAAAAGAGGGTCTTAGTTTTGTTCAAACAAATCAAAGACCTAGAGTTCAAATCTGAAGATCCAAAGGAGTTGAACATTCGAAGATTTGAAGATCAAAAGTTTGTGATTACGAATCACATAATTATCCGTTCGATAGCTCAAGACCGGAAAGCAATTTAGGTTGGTAAATTCTATCTCATAGCAATTCAATTTAATCGTATAGAACGGATCTTAGGGCTTGGGTTTTGTGTTAATTTGATGCTTAATTCCGCTGCGCATGGATCCATAAAACCCAACACTACCCCCATTACTCAATACAACCAGCGCAGCGCTGGACCATCTCAAATAGATCCCAACATCCTCCAGTATCCTCCCGGGTTCAACCCGTTGCCTATACACGAACCTCAAAACACTGGTATCCACATATATCAAGCCTTCCATCTCCAATTACTGCTTCTCTAATAGCAGGACCCGGTACCGAGCCTCAAAGTCCACCACTGGACCCAACCCTGGCCTGGATGGTTGAACAAATGAAGGACCTGAAAGCCATCATGGGCAGCTTAAAGAAAGAAACGCTCAGATCTAATGATCCGGGAATGGTCACGCCTCTCCCTGCCAAGTTCAGAATGCTAGAAATGGACAGATTCGATGGGACTGAATGCCCTCAGACACATGTTGACACTTACGTTCTCGGCATGAGAGCAAAAGGAGCAACCCTCCAGCAAATGGCCGACCATTTCCAATACACTCTCAAGAGTTCAGCATTACGGTGGTTCCTAAGGGTCAAGCCTGAAGATCGCCATACCTGGGATCAGATCAGCAACATCTTCCTGGAGCGGTACCGATCCAACCTAGAATGGGAGACAAGTCGTGAAGACTTAATCACCACCGAGCAGAAAGCAGACGAAAGTGTTGGAGAATTCTACAAAAGGTGGAGCTGGAAACTCTCTGAAATCATGGAGCCACTCTCCAAAGACGAACAGATGCGGATCTTCAAGTCCTGCTTGAGGTCGTCTATCAGAAAGCTCATCAGCCATAACTTCTTCCCGAATCTCCGAGCCATGGTCAATGCGGGCTCACAGTTCGAGAAGGACCTCAAAGAAAAGCTGGCTACAGTTCCGTCTTACAGATACAGATCAACAACTGCATTCAATCCTGCGCCGGCCCCGACAAAGGGAAAGATACTTATGTCAACTACATCCATCAGGGACAACAGTCAAGCAACAGAAACCCAGCCCTGCAAAGAAACTCCTCCTCCAAGAAGAAGCCTTCCATACGATTCGACAAACTGGATATGTCTCTGAGTAAAATGCTGGAAGGACTAGTCAAAGAAGGCCTCCTCAAGCCTGTTGAAAACTACAAACCGAAGAATCCTGCAGCCAATGCCAACAAAAGCAAGTATCACACCTTCCACCAATACCATGGGCACACAACTGACAACTGCCTCGGGTTACGGTATGAGATCCAGAATCTGATAGAAGAAGGAAATTTGGAGCGTCCCCGTGGACCTAATACAGTCGGAAACCCTTTTTCAAACAACAGTGTAAACTCCATCGAGTGGGTGCCAAAGAAGATTGCCGCAGAGCCAGTTCCTCCGCCTCTTCCAGCCAAGTCCTCATCAGACGTCCACATCTGGTATGATGTATGTGACTGCTCAGAGTGCCTTGAATATGAGTTCCAGGACATTATCAGGGGTGATTCTCCTAGAAAAAAGAAGAAACATTCTTCTCAGCAGAAATTGAAAGAAAGATATGAAGCCGGAGACACCAGCGTGGGTACACTCGGAGAGCCATCCGAGAAGTTCGACTACTATGTACTCTACTCCAGCAAGTCTTCCTTTCCTTCGAGCAACACAACTTCGGAACAGACATGGGTGGAAAAGCCAAAATATCCTGCTGACACTAAAGTTCAGGCCTCAGGACACAAGAAGATCTCAAATCCCGGCAACCTTACTGCCAGCCAGAAGCCTAATCCCCCGCAGGATCAGCCAAGGTTCAACTTGCCCAACTTCAGAGCACGGGTCGGCAAAGGAAAGTCAAAGTCGACTTG
Organism: Adenophora triphylla var. japonica; assembly: GCA_022495995.1. Lineage (NCBI taxonomy): Eukaryota > Viridiplantae > Streptophyta > Magnoliopsida > Asterales > Campanulaceae > Adenophora > Adenophora triphylla. The sequence continues at coordinate 37,529 of JAFEMH010005943.1, forward strand.
GCACTCGCACTCAATCAACGTGCTGACCAAGGGCGGCCACCGCCACAAGCAACCTCAATGCAATCCCGTGGCACCACCAAAACCTTTCCCTCTCAAGAGGAAGACATGAAATGGATGGCTCGATGACTCTCCTTCTCCAGAAAGAGATCAGATCTACGATTCCAGACTGTACGACAACATGCTCACCTTCTGTGATGAAGACCTACCAAAAGGGGTTACAGGACACAACGAAGCTCTGCACATCAGTGTTCGGCTCAACACTATCTCCCTCCCTGGGGTCCTGGTAGACAACGGATTAGCAGTCAACGTCCTTCCCCTCAGCATGATGCAAGCTCTACGCATCGATGAAGGCCATATGACTCCATCTGCCCGAACTATCAGAGCATAGGACAACAATCTCGTCCCATCCTGGGAACGGTGACTCTGGAACTCTGGTTCAAAATCCAAATGGTGCCAGTAAAGTTTCATGTGATGGACATTCTGTCCAAATTTACAGCTCTGCTGGGACGCCCATGGCTACACCACATGAAGGCCATAGCCTCCATCAGTGTGTCAAGTTCATAAACCGACAAGGAAATCTCGAGGTCATCAGAGGAGACAGTTTCCTCATAGGCAACGAAGCCGAAATGCCAGCCAAGCGTGCCTGCAGCCGTGCACTGGGGCTACCTCCTGCAAATCGATAAAAGGAAAACCGCGGCAAATCTCATCAGAATCCCTCAGAGTTCGGAGGTGCTAACTACGTCAACGCCCTCGAGCAAGAAGATCCTAAAGCAGTCAGATTCATCAAGTTCAACTGCCGTTTCCGAGACCTGGATCCAGAATGGAAAGAAACCTTGGACACCGCAATGATAAGGGGACACAAACCCCCTATCTCTGATCGAAAGTTTGTTAGCATCCTTCGAGCAAACTCTCTGGCCACACCAGATGAAGAAATCTTCACAATAAAGGTCAACAAGCACCGGCACGCTCGTGAAGAATGCATGACAGTCGTCTGGGATGTTTTACACACGGAATTTCCCACTGAGCCCCTCTGCTCAAGTAGAGGACATGAAGTCTTTCTAGCAATACCAGCATCACAACAGGGCACGAGACGTCCTTTAATATGGGTTGAACCATCAGGCGGCAATGAATCAGAACTCTCCGGAGTAGAAGACGCGGCAGATCCGCAGGAAGATCCTTACATACACATGCTCAGTTTCGGGGATGACATCAGTTCCGACGAGGTCACCTATGATGAAGGCTCAAATACCATGGAGATCGTCAAACTTAATGTCCAGTACAGACAGTTATTCGGCGAGTGGAAGCAAATGGTGGACATGACAAAGGACCCTTCTGATCATGTAACCGACGACGACTTCGTCAACATCATCTTCTCCAGATATCCCAACGAGACCAAGGATCCAGTCCTTATTGTCAGATTCTGCGATGTGAAAGTTACCCTCGACGATTACTAGATCATGGTGAACGAGGCCCTTGCCAAAAGAGCTCAAGGCTCATCATCATTTCCAGTTATCAGCCCCAGTGGCAACCGACCCGTGCCGTCAGTCAAACTCACAGCGAAGAGCGCCGCCAAGGCCGTAGGCATCGACAAAGGAGACAAAGCTCCTCACCATGCTACAAGACAGATCAGCCTCGGGAATGCCTCCAGCAGCCACCCTGAGAACATCTCTGAAAGTGCTCCCAGCGAGAAAGATCAAGCTTCCAAAGAAAGGAACGATCACCTCAGCAACAACATGCTCAAGTTCAACCCTATTCCCATCCACCACGGCCACGGATCTAGACATCCCGCCTGCAAGCTGCTAGCACTGATAGATTTGGCTCTTGAACGAGATCACGAGACCATCAGCATCGCAGAATTCAACACGCCCATCGGTCTGATCAAACAGATATGAGCAGACTTCTTGGTGACCGAGATCAAAGAAGGCCGCATGGAATGTCCAAGCACGACTTCCTTCGTCAATGTAATCTAAGTGTTTCCGCCATTCTGAGATTTGGGTGTGATGACAGTTCTAGACACCAGTCAGATAGTGCGCACCTATGGATACTGCTTAACTCTCGCAAGAAAAGCCCTCCTGGAACTAGCTGCACAAGAAAATCACCTCTGGGACGAAAACAAAGCTCAGAAGACTCACAGGGACCAAGTCCTTAAAGCGTCGCAAGCAGTTTCGGACAGACAACTAGAGGCTACTCTAGACCAATTCGACCTCAAAGGTTTTGCCCACGACAACTTCCTGGATTACCATCTGAAATTACCCGGGATCCGGCTCGCGCGCGGAGCCCCGGCATCTCGCATTCGTCGCTGTTCGGGAAAGTCGCCCGGATCCGAGAGGCAGCACAATCGCGCCCCGGCATCTGGCTTATTCCGTTTTAGCGTTGCGTGTTGGAGGTGTCTCGCCGTTTTGCTTTCGCATTTTGTAGAGTCGCCACGCCGTTTTTATTAAGCCCAAAACATTGAAAAAGGGCATCAGTTTAAAGATAAATTTTAAACTGTTTTTGTGTGATGAGATTTTGAGTTCGGAGGTCAGATGACTCCTCGGGAAGAGAATATTAGAATATTAGAGCTCACCCGAGTCGCCTCGTAAAAACGAGTCTTTCGGATACCCCTAATATCCTTTAAATGTTGTGTGTGTGTGTGTGTGCTTTTAAAAATGCATGCTGTATCGGATGTCTACATTGTATTGAAATGTATTGAAATAGAATAGGAAGGAAGCCTTACCAATGTTGGTTCGTGTATGCATCTTCCGCGAGGGAATAGTGTTTGAGGTCGGAGTAGCGTTCCGGTTTGCTTCGGGGATGCCGGTTGTCTGCGGACAGAGTTTCGGCGTGAGTTGAGGTTGCAGGCTGCGTTCGGGCAGAGGTTCGGCGTGCGTGGGGATCGTCGGGATCACTCGGGCAGAGGTTCGGCGTGCGTTGTGGTGGCAGGAGTCACTCGGGCAGAGGTTCGGCGTGCGTTGGAATCGTTGGTTGGATTTGGGCAGAGGTTCGGCAAGGTTTGGGATCGCCGGTTTGACTCGGAAAGAGCGGGACACCGTGGGAAAGACCGAGGCAAGGCCTCGGAGTACCACGAGGGGCCTCGGAGTACCTCGAGAGTGCCTCGGGGCAGCGCGGGAGCGTCTCGGGAGCGCTCGGAGAGGCTTCGGAGCACCTCGAGGGGCTCGGAAGGCCTCGGAAGGATCCGAAGGGGCGGGAATGCCTCGAAAGGTCTTAGAAGGGGAGCCGAAGGCTTAGGGAGGAAGAGAGAAGTGGGAGGTGTGAAAAAATGAGGAGGGGAAGCCCTCTATTTATAGTAAAAATTTCGGAGCAAAGAGGTCCGTACGGACCTTCTTGGTTATCCAGAATTTTGGATTTCCTCGATTTGAGGGAATCTGCAATGATGGAGAATATTTGGGAATGATGATGTTCCACTGAGCAATAAGGGCCGTACGGACCATCTTGCATGCAAAGAGGTCCGTACGGACCAACTCTGCATGGAAGTCATCATTTCTCCGGGATTTGAGGAATATTGTGGACTTTAAGGGGATTTAGTAATCATTGAAACAAAGAGGTCCGTACGGACCTTAATTGCTTTTCGATTTCTGAAAATTCCCAAAAGGTCCTTTTGTCCCTTTTTATCCCGCAAAGGCTCCTCCCTTGGTTTGGTTGGGGGTTTGAGAGGGTTTTGAGAGGGTTTTGAGTGAGAGGTCTCCAGAGGCTGCGTGGATGAGTCTGCGGTGTTTCCGTGTGTTTGGAAGGGAGTGATCCAGATTGGGGTACTTACGAAGCCCTCGACGACGTCACTTATGAAAGAAGTGGGGTCGCCGATAAGATAAGGGTCCTAATGCGGATCGCGTCTTTGGGAGAGGAAGTGACCGTGAGGGTCAAAGTGAGGACGTGGTGGTGTCCTTTTGGGTGACCGTTTAGGTCAATAAGGCAGACCTGTGATAGGATTCCTACGTATCCCTGGCGGGAATCAAGCACAGTCGTAGTTCGGGTGTGGGGTGAGTGTTACGTGAATACGGGCGTGGTGGTGCCACGAAGTGTCGTGTGACCGCCGAGGTCGATGGTGAGGACGTGGTGGCGTCTGGGTGGCCGTATAGGTTGATGGTAAGGGACGTGGTGGCGTCTGGGTGACCGCATAGGTCGGTGGTAAAGACGTGGTGGCGTCTGGGTGGCCGTATAGGTCGGTGATAAGGACGTGGTGGCGTCTGGGTGGCCGTATAGGTCGGTGATAAGGAGCGTGGTGGCGTCGGGGTGACCGCATAGGTCGGTGATAAGGACGTGGTGGCGTCTGGTGGCCGTATAGGTCGGTGATAAGGACGTGGTGGCGTCTGGGTGGCCGTATAGGTCGGTGATAAGGACGTGGTGGCGTCTGGTGGCCGTATAGGTCGGTGATAAGGACGTGGTGGCGTCGGGGTGGCCGCATAGGTCGGTGATAAGGACGTGGTGGCGTCTGGGTGACCGTATAGGTCGGTGATAAGGACGTGGTGGCGTCTGGGTGGCCGTATAGGTCGGTGATAAGGACGTGGTGGCGTCTGGGTGGCCGTATAGGTCGGTGATAAGGACGTGGTGGCGTCTGGGTGGCCGTATAGGTCGGTGATAAGGACGTGGTGGCGTCACAGGTGGCCGTATAGGTCGGTGATAAGGGACGTGGTGGCGTCAGGGGTGACCGCATAGAGTCGGTGATAAGGGCGTGGTGGCGTCTGGGTGGCCGTATAGGTCGGTGATAAGGACGTGGTGGCGTCGGGGTGACCGCATAGGTCGGTGATAAGGACGTGGTGGCGTCTGGGTGGCCGTATAGGTCGGTGATAAGGACGTGGTGGCGTCTGGGTGACCGTATAGGTCGGTGATAAGGACGTGGTGGCGTCTGGGTGGCCGTATAGGTTGATGGTAAGGGCGTGGTGGCGTCTGGGTGACCGCATAGGTCGATGGTAAAGACGTGGTGGCGTCTGGTGGCCGTATAGGTCGGTGATAAGGACGTGGTGGCGTCGGGGTGGCCGTATAGGTCGGTGATAAGGACGTGGTGGCGTCTGGGTGACCGTATAGGTCGGTGATGAGGACGTGGTGGCGTCGGGGGTGACCGCATAGGTCGGTGATAAGGACGTGGTGGCGTCTGGGTGGCCGTATAGGTCGGTGATAAGGGCGTGGTGGCGTCTGGGTGACCGTATAGGTCGGTGATAAGGGACGTGGTGGCGTCGGGGTGACCGCATAGGTCGGTGATAAGGACGTGGTGGCGTCTGGGTGGCCGTATAGGTTGGTGATAAGGACGTGGTGGCGTCTGGGTGGCCGTATAGGTCGGTGATAAGGACGTGGTGGCGTCGGGGTGACCATAGGTCGGTGATAAGGGCGTGGTGGCGTCTGGGTGACCGCATAGGTCGGTGATAAGGACGTGGTGGCGTCTGGGTGACCGTATAGGTCGGTGATAAGGAGCGTGGTGGCGTCTGGGTGACCGTATAGGTCGGTGATAAGGGCGTGGTGGCGTCTGGGTGACCGTATAGGTCGGTGATAAGGACGTGGTGGCGTCTGGGTGGCCGTATAGGTCGGTGATAAGGACGTGGTGGCGTCTGGTGGCCGTATAGGTCGGTGATAAGGACGTGGTGGCGTCTGGGTGACCGTATAGGTCGGTGATAAGGGCGTGGTGGCGTCTGGGTGGCCGTATAGGTCGGTGATAAGACGTGGTGGCGTCTGGGTGGCCGTATAGGTCGGTGATAAGGACGTGGTGGCGTCCTGGGTGACCGTATAGGTCGGTGATAAGGACGTGGTGGCGTCCTGGGTGACCGTATAGGTCGGTGATAAGGACGTGGTGGCGTCCTGGGTGACCGTATAGGTCGGTGATAAGGACGTGGTGGCGTCCTGGGTGACCGTATAGGTCGGTGATAAGGACGTGGTGGCGTCTGGGTGGCCGTATAGGTCGGTGATAAGGACGTGGTGGCGTCCTGGGTGGCCGTATAGGTCGGTGATAAGGACGTGGTGGCGTCCTGGGTGACCGTATAGGTCGGTGATAAGGACGTGGTGGCGTCCTGGGTGACCGTATAGGTCAAATGTGAGGACGTGGTGGCGTCCTGGGATGGAAGTTTTACGATTTTCCTAATCGGGTGGTTTAGGGCCTTCCGGGCCGGAGATAGTTGTGAGGACTTGAATCGTCTTCTGATTGCGGTTGGTGCCACGCTGGAGGACTTTGAATTGTCATCTGGCGGCGGTTGGTGCCACGCTGGAGGACTTTGAATTGTCATCTGGCGGCGGTTGGTGCCACGCTGGAGGACTTTGAATCGTCATCTGGCGGCGGTTGGTGCCACGCTGGAGGACTTTGAATCGTCTTCTAGCCGCAGGTGTGGAGGCGTGGCTGCCTTGTGATTCGAGAGGCGTAGATGCCATTTGTGTTTTTGCATGTTGATGTAGAAGGTCGGACTTACGATGGCTTGCTGCCTTGCTTATTTGCCCGTTGAAGTGGGCAAGGATGATGACCGATGATTGCATCACCATTTGGCATTTTGGAGGCGCTTCGTGCCTTGGGACTTGTACTCGGAGGTGTTGGCTCCTTCGCGTGCTTGTTTTGCCGTTGAGTGGGCAAGGATGATGGTCGGTGCTGGGGATATGCAGTCTTGCATGACTTCCCTTTGACTTGTTGGGAGGAGCTCGGGCTTACTTTGATGGCCGGTGCTTGCGTTGCCGTTGAGGTGGGCGAAGTTCGGGCTTACATCTGACTGCCGGTGCTTGAATTGCTGGGGATGCATGACCACAGGGGCCCTTTTACATTGGGAAGATGACTTCGGACTTTCAGTGGTTGAGTTGTCGTTGAGCGTTTGGAGGCGTCTTGCGCCTTGATATTCGTCTTTGGGAGGTATTGGCTCCTTCTTGAATTGCCAGATTGAGCGGGCGTTGGTTGAATTGCCGTTGGAGTGGGCGAGGATCGGTCTTACGTTTGATGGCCGATGGTTGATTTGCCGTTGAAGTGGGCGAGGTCCGGTCTTACGCTTGACGGCCGGGGATTGATTTGCCGTTGAAGTGGGCGAGGTCCGGTCTTACGCTTGACGGCCGGTGGTTGATTTGCCGTTGAAGTGGGCGAGGTCCGGTCTTACGCTTGACGGCCGGGGATTGATTTGCCGTTGAAGTGGGCGGAGTCCCGGTCTTACGCTTGGCGGCGGTGGTTGATTTGCCGTTGAAGTGGGCGAAGACCGGTCTTACGTTGATGGCCGGGGATTGAATTGCCGTTGAAGTGGGCGAGGACCGGTCTTACGCTGACGGCCGGTGGTTGAATTGCCGTTGAAGTGGGCGAGGACCGGTCTTACGCTGATGGCCGGGGGTTGAATTGAAGGGTTAGGGACCATTCTGCACTTGGATTTGCTGGAGGATCTCGAAGGAGTCGTCGTCAACGCAGTCAGGAAGTGGTTGAGCAGCGGATGGAGCTTCAAAGGAATTGGACTTCGTTCGTTCCATCTTCGAAGAACCCGGATGTTTTGTATCCGAATCCGGAGGTGCATAATCGTCGCTCCGTGAACGTTGGGGAGGTAAGAAATCTGTTCCGTTTTGATTTCCTGCTCGAATTTTTGAATGCTAGAACTAGGTTTTAGTTTTTCGCATTTTTGAATTTTTTGTTATGCCCTTTTGTGAAATTCTTGACGAATTGTTGAAAATGGACATGTGAAAATTGTGGGTATGTGTATTTTGTGCAGAAATGTGTAGATTAGCTCTTATTTGTGAAAATAAAGTGCCTATCTAGTGAATTGCATGCTTTGGTGTTTTGTACCGTATGCTATTTATGTATGTACATTATGAGAAAATTATCGTGTAGTGATAATTTTTGTGAAAAAATGTGACATGTGCCGTGTTTTGTGACGGGTTATATGTGAAAGTGTGTGCCGTGTTGGGACGGATTTTCTTTTGAGAATGTGCTATATAGTGTGTGCCGTGTTTTTGGGTGACGGACTTTGTGGGGAAAATATGTGCAATATGTGCCGTGTTGGGACGGATTTTCTTTTGAAAATGTGTCGTGTAGGGTTTAATCCCCCCCCTTTTTTTTCTTTTGAGAAAATGTGTACAGTGTGTGCCGTGTTTTGTAGCGGATTTGCATGGGGAAAATTATATGCATGATATATGTGAAAATTATGTGCATTGTGTGCCGTGTTTTGTGACGGGTTACATGGAAAAATTGTATGTGAAAATTATGTGCAATATGTGCCGTGTTTTGTGACGGGTTATATGTGCCTTTATATTAGAAATCTTGTGATTGACGTACCTTTCTTTGTGTTTACTGCGGGATGCGGGGCTTACGGCCGGGAAGGCCAAGAGGATGAAGACTCGGGGATCGCTCGAGAGCATTGTGGAGCTATGGCGGCGGATGCAGATATTTCCGTGGGCGGTAGGCCGAGTCCCCGGAGGTTGGTTTATGCTTACAGCCTAGGTGTGTTCGTTGAGAACACAGCTGGAGTGTCGACACGAGGAAGAACAAGAGTATCTTCACTGGGCCTTTACGAGTATTGGTGGGATACCACCCACACCTTCCACACTGTGGGCGAGGTGACGGTGACGCCACCGATTTTGCTTTGCTATTACCGGGCTCTCCTTGAAGGAGAGCCGGTGCGGTGGAGGATATGATAGGCGATGACGTGTTGGCCAGAAACTGCTTGGGCTTTGAGCCTCGTCCTCGCGAGGGGCACAGGGATCTTGTACTGGCCAGCGTGGAGAATGAGGATCACGGCCGGTATTGGGGCCTACATCCGGGTACCGGCCAGTGACAACGGAGCGGTTAGCGCGCTCCTTCTTGTGGTATGCATTGTCAGAGACTTTGTTCTCGAACCACGCGACCGCGGCTCCGCTTTGCTCTGTTGGAGAGCTTGGCCCGATCTGGATAGGGTGCGACATTGCTTGGGGCGAGGCGAGCTTGGCCGAGCTCTACTTCTCCTTGGACCGGTTTAGCCAGGGGTGGCTTGATTCGTTGGCTTTGTTTGACTTTGCTTTGGAGGTATGAGTTTATTCTTTGTTTTTTTTTTTAGCAACTTGTCTTTTCTCCGTTGTCTTTTGCAGAGCTTTCTCTGTTTTTGTCACAGGTGTGGTTTTATGAGGTTTTCTAGTGCTTCCCGTGGGATAGGGATCCAGGGGCATTCTTTGCGTACCTGCTATCTTTGGGATGGGCTCGTACGGCGAGGAAGAGGAGGACCCGGCGGGGAAGCTCACCGTCGCCTACGGGGATGTGCGGGGAGCGTTTGGAGCGGGATAGCCGTGAGGGTTCGTTCTGTTCCCGTGGGTTCGGTATGAGGAGATGAGTTCGAGGGGGCTCCGAGGTGACGGCGCGGCGGAAGATGCTTTGCGAGGCTTGACTTGTGACGCCATGTACACAGGGAGCGAGTCTTACAGCGGCATGGCCCGGTGTGCTTCCGTGGCTCCGGGACCCTCCCTTTGGGATGCTTGATTCCGGGACATGGATGTGCTTGACTTCGAGAGGTACCTTGACGGTGTCGGTGCGAGGAGTTCATCTTGTACGGAGAGGAGTACGGGGCCTTCGTGAGGAGGAAGGCGAGGAGCGCCCGAGTCTTGGCGCGGGAGAGAGAGGCGCCCGCGAGCTCCCGAGAGGTTCCGATGCGGGACCGGATTTCACGTGCGTCCGCGGGGACGGATCGAGAGGAGGGTGTATGCATGCCGATTCGGAGCGAGCTCTGCTTGCATACGCAAAGTGGATCCCAGACAGATCGGTGAGTGTGCGGCTCTTTTCCATCTTGGCATCTTTTACGCATTTTCTCTTTTTGTTGTTGAGTATAAGCGCATTTGATGAGCGTTTCCTTGGCTTCTTGTTGGTGCGGAGTCCGGGGAGAGCCTATGATATCTTGACTTCGCCGTTACGTGGCGATGCGCTCCTTCGCTAAGAAGATGGCGTCGAAGGTGTCTGTCGGTCTTCGCGTCGTGTGCCGGCGTACGAGCCTATGCCTTGAGGCATTACAGTGGATGTTCCTCCGCCTAGAGCCGAGCCGGAGCAGCGGGGAGGGGGCCTTTGAGGGCGGCATAGCATGGATGCGGGGCGTCTTCGGAGGCTGCGGGGCCTTCGAGGAGCGGCCACTTTTATCGATTCGTGCCTCGCACGCGGCGCACGGGGTGAGGGTTCCTCGAGCCTTCTTTCTTTGATCCTTTCGCCGGATTTGATCCTTCGAGTACTTCTCGTGGGAGCCTCGGGCGGGTGCTCGGTATTCCGACGATGAGGATGTGACGGGCGAGTTATTTAGGATGCCCGACTTTTCTTTGGAGGATCTTGGCGAGGATGATGATGATGATGAGGATTACAGTAGTATTCATTTGCTTTCCCTCTTTTCATATCCCTCTCTTTTTTTTTTTGTTTAGCAACAGACATTTTGGGTACACGTAATAAAACACTTGTATTTGCATGGCAAACGGTATTTTATTTTAAGATGTAATGTCATTTATTTTTGTGATTCCGGGAATTGTCCTAGAAATTGTTGCTATTATTATTTTTATTTTTGTACATGCCACGTGGTGAGAGTGCGTTTGTGGGTAGTGTTTGTTTGCCGGGAATGGCTTTGGCCGAGTGTTTGGGTACATTTGGAGCAAGGTTTCTTGAGGACGGTGGTTGTTATGCTTGTTTTAGGGAAATGGGTTACATTTGCAAGGAGGTCCGTACGGACATACTTAGCATGCAAAAGAGGTCCGTACGGACCAACCTTGCTTTTGGGAAGGACATAAATGCTTTCCGAGTGCACAGTTCTTCCTCATTTCCCCATTTGCGGCCATTTTCGAGCTTTCTTCCCCATTTTCTCTAGGAACCTCCATTTTTGCCATGGATTCTTCGTATGTCCCTAGAATTTTGCCGAGGCTTTCGCGGGAGAGGCAAGCACACTTCCTTGAGCGGTTGAAAACGTGGATGCGGCGCCGTATGAGGCATCGAGAGACGGAGCTTTCGAGGTAAGGTTTCGTCTTTGCTCGGTTTGGTCTTTTAAGGAGTTGGTTCTGATTGGGATTTGTTGCGGGCTGCCGCGAAGTTGCAGGATGTTAGGAGGCACGTGTCTTGTTTCTCCTACAATGAAATGGTGCCCACTTTTGAAAATTTTCGGGCTTTGATTGGAGGGCCAGGAGGTGGAGGCCATCTCGCTTCCTTTGGTTGGTGGTGCTTCTTGTGAGCGTGAAGCTTGCGAGACTTTCTTCGTGCTTCGTTGGAAGAAGTGCGGGGCATGATCCTTGATTCGGGTCATATCGACATTTACGAGGCTGCTAGGAGCGGTTCATGGTTGATGATGAGTGACGTCTCTTGGGATGTATTTGCCTTGTGCGTGATGGCGACGCTTTTACAGTCGGTTCCCTTGGCATTTGTGATGGCGCTTTGCTAGATGTGGTAGGGCGCTGCGGAAGCTGGAGAGGATATTGTCCCGTTGGTCTTTGGGGAGACTCTTCATGGTATCGACCGTCAGCGGCGGGGATCGTTTTATGAGAGGAAGCCCGCTTTGCTCACCTTGTGGCTGCGAGAGAGACTTCGGGCCATGCCCAGAGGCTCCGGCGTCGTTTAGCCCGTGGTCATTTGCTCAGCGACCTCTTGTGTTGGATATGGATCGATCACGCTGGGGAGAGATGGATGGCACGGCTTAGTACGCATCGAATCCGGCGGTGGGTTCCGCACTGGAGGATTGAGACCGGGAGGATCTTGCGGGAAGGGTCCCTACGTTGTCGAGTTCCGGGTTTGTCTTGGTCCTCCTTCTATATTCCGTCGCTTGTTTCCGGCGGTTTGGGATGAAGCGGGAGCCTTTGTTGAGTGGGATGACCTTGCTCTTGCGGAGGTAGTTCCTCTTTGTATGGCGGCTTCCAGTGCCTTCTTGTATTGTACGAGGTATGGAAGTATTCCGCTTTCCCTCTGTGGTACTCCTTAGGCGTCGGGGAGCGTTGTGTTGACGACTCGGTATCGGCTGGTATGAGCGGCGTGTTGGGCGGTCCCAGTGGTCTTGGAAAGCGGCGTGTAGCGATTACAGGACCGGTTGCCGTAGTAGCTATTGCCTTAGGAGTGCCGAAGCACAGTCGACCCTTTGGATGTGACGGGAGACACTTTGTTTGACTACGAGACTAGAGTTGACCGGCGACGGGGAGAGGTCCTCTTTTACGGACTCGCGGGGAGGAGATCCGAGCCGAAGCACGGGCGAATGAAGCCACGAGAGCTCTGGATTATTTGACTCTACGGGGAGGACCCCGAATCTCGGAGGCGAGAGACGCGAGTTGGTTCACGTGGAGCGAAAGAAGACTCGCCGGGGACGAGGGAAGAAAGGAAAGAATGGCGAGGGACAAGCGCGAGATGGCGCGGAATGACCTCCTAGGTATCCATTCATTGCATTGCAAACACATTATTAGTTAAATGTATTAAAGTTTGTCTTTTAGCATGTTGTGAACTTGAGAGTAGACCGTGCTTGAACTCATCAAGAAATGTTGTAACCGTTAGTGATTTGTGATTTACTTTTAAAGCTTTGTCGAGACGCAAGATCTCTTGTTTGCCTTTGCTTACATTGTGCACTTTGTCGGCGTCCATCTTTGGACTTTTACATTGCATTCGCGGGCCGAAACGATGCAGGCCACGACGGCAATCCCCTTTTGTTGAGGCTTTGTGCTTGGGTGAGAGGTTGAATGCTCCCTTGACAAGTCGTTTTGACGGTCCTTTTCGTAGCTTCCTTGCCTCTTGTTGGCGTCGGGCTCTTGACCTCAATTTCGCGGCTTACGCTTGAGCTTCTTTTTTTTTTTTTTTTGTGAGCCCTTGCTCGAGCTCTTTTTTTTTTTTTTGTGTGAGCCCTTGCTCGAGCTCTTTTTTTTTTGAAGCACGTGAGGGCGAAGACAAGCCCCTGGCTTGGAAGTAGACATGAGTCGGTCGTTTGATCTTTGAGTGACCCTCGGATGTCCTTTGATGTTGCCGCCGTCGTTTGACTTGGTCAAGGTGGCTGGCAGGCGTGTTCTTGAAAAGTGCGGAGCTTGATGGAGGTCTTGATTGACATTCAAACTTTTGACTTTTTGTGTATTTTTAGGACCGGACCAATTAAGGTTGCCTACGTTCCCCGGACTAGAGGGCTCAGTCTGCGTAGTTCGACACTACATGGAGTGCCAGAGATGCACGGTTGTTCTTCTTCGGGCGAAGTATCTGCGAAGTTTGCTTCCGATTGGCCCGGATTCATGAAGGGATTGCCGTCTAGGTACAGTAGCTTCATGGCGCCTCAGGAGAAGATCTTTTGAACCACGAAAGGGCCGATCCATGTGGGTTCCCATTTTCCCGGTGGGTTGGTTCGAGTGGGAGGCTTTTCTTTGAGTACAAGGTCACCTTCCACGATGTCTCGGGATTTGACTTTCTTGTCGAAAGCTCTAGCCATCTGCTTTGATAGGCTCGGACGTGTTCCATGGCCTTTAGTCGTCGCTCGTCTAGCGAGCCAATTCGTCATGTCGGCTTGAGCCATTCGACTTCGTTGATGTCATTTTCAGCGGCGCTCGGAGTGAGGAATTTCTAGCTCGATGGGAAGGAGCGCTTCCATCCCGTACGTCGGGGCAAATGGGGTTTCTCCCGTGGCTGTTACGGCCCGATGTGCGGTAGCCCCAAAGTGCAAGGTGCGGCTTCTCGGGCCAATCTCGTCCTCGGGTGGTCATTTTCGGATGATCCGTTCGAGGTTTTGTTTCTTTGCTTCCACGGCGCCGTTTGTTTGTGGCCGGTAGGGAGAAGATTTGTGGCGTGTGATCTTGAATTCAGCCGGCGATGCAGTCGAATTCCCCTTCGAAGTGTGAGCCGTTGTGCGATATGACCTCATTTGGGATGCCGTATCGGCGTATGATGTTTTCCTTGAGGAAATGTGCGACCTTCTTGGAGGTGAGTACCTTGTAGGACTTGGCTTCGACCCATTTGGTGAAGTAGTCGATGGCTACTAAGATGAACTCGTGGCCGATTCTTTGCTGGCGGAGCGATTTTCCCGATGACGTCAATTCCCCAAGTGGCAAAGGGCCAAGGTGTAGTCATGCGGTAGAGATCGTGGGGCGTAGATGATTGAGGTTGGAGAACCGTTGGCACTTGTCGCGGCTTCGGACAAAGTGGATGCAATCTGCCTCCATGGAGATCCGGTAGTAGCCCATCCGAGAATGATTTGCATCGGGGCTCTGGCATTCATGTGGGGACCGCAAGCCCCATTGTGGACTTCGTTCATGAACTTGTCGCTTCTTCTTGGGCGACGCGGCGTAGGAGTGGCCCGTGGTAGCGTTTCTTGTATAACATGTCCCCGAGGATGACGAAGTGAGAGGCAAGGCGTTTTAGGGCCATGATGCTCTTGGTTTTGACCCCTTACGTGTGTTGTCCTTCCTTGTTCATGAAGGTGGCTTCCCTGTTCTTGAGGTATTGGAAGATCTGGCTTGTCTTTGGAAATGGCGTCGGACTTGCGTCTCTTTGGCTCTTCGACAATCTTGCAAATCGTTGTGATTAAAACCTTCTCGGCGGCTTGGGCCCGGTTTTCTCTCGTTTGACAACATGCTTAAATGTTTGCTTGATGCATTTATTTAATTAATGTGTTTGCCTTTTGTATAGATGAATTTAAGCTGTTTTGATTAGTTAATGTCATCATTTGTTAAAGATGCAATGAAATGGTTTTTTAGGAAGGTCGGACCTTTTATTGAAAGCGTGAAGGCATGTACATTGTTGATCAAAGATTCACAATCGTCGGGCGTAAAGCCGTCAAAAGACACAAAAGATGTGAATACACGACAACAAGACTCGAAGCTAGACTATAGGCGACGAGGGATTGGACCGAGCTTCATTACTCTCGGATGGGTGTAGCTCTAGAGGGAGTGGTCTTTGGTTTAGGTGGCCAATCTTCCCTTGGCATGAGTCCGGAAAGTAGCTTGCATGCGGTTCGATTTCAAACCGGATCGCGGAGGTTTTTGGTGCTCCCCTGATGATGTCCCTCCATTAGTGTTGCCACCGAGTCCTTGGGGTTTTTGATGATAGAAGTCGGCGAGGGCTACTTCTAGGAGGGCGAAGCATTCGGCGGTCGGAGTGGATTCTTGCGATGTTGATCACTTTCATAGAATGCTGCTTCTTTATGCAGGATCTTTGCTTGGACGACGTTTACAATGTACGATTCGAGCGGACATGCTATATCTCCTTCCACGATTAAGCCTTGGAGGAGGTTGCGCCCTTTGTTCGTCCAGTCGGACAGGAATGTTGAATTGAACTAGGCTGTGATGGCTGTCCCCGTAAGATCCGAGAGTGTCGGCTAGAGGGTTGTCTTGTACGGGGATCGGTGATGAGCCGGTTTGCAAGAGGGTTTTCGGCGAAGTAAGGGTCTACTCCTCGATCAATCTCCATTAGAGGCATCCATCTCTTGATCCTCTCTCAAGCATTCTTCACGGTCGCATATATCGAGTTGTCATCACGACCCATGAGTTCTTCAATTTCCGGCTCGTCGCGGCTTAGAGCGTGGATGTAAGGATCCACTTCGTAGCGGGACGGGGTAGGAGAATCATGCAGGGAAGAGTATTCGGTCATGTCGGGACCTTCTTCGGGTCATAGCTTGCTGGCCAAGCACTTGCCATTGCACTTGCTTCCGCGGATCACTTCGATCGCTCCGTTGGCATTGATGAATTTCACGCATTGGTGAAGAGTAGATGATCTTGCTTTCATCGATGTATCCAAGGCCGTCCCAACAAAGCGAGAGAAGGTGGGTTTGATTTCCACGACTTGGAACTCTACCGACTCCGGTTGTACGTCGAATTGGATCCTCAAGTTGATGACTCCTACGATTGGTCGTGCGGTGGAGTCGTAGGCTCGGATTACCCGAGGTGAAGGCCTTATCGAGAGAACGGTCGATGCGGAGTCGTTTCAATGTGCTTAAAGCGATGATGTTGGCTGCGGAGCCGTTATCAATCAAGACGTTCGGGAGGAAGAACATCTCTATCTTTATGAGGATGAGGAGGGCTTCGTTGTGCCGATTCTCACATATTGGCAAGTCATCGTCTGTGAAGGCTAAACCGCTTCCCGTGCTACCGTTGGACTCGGTCTCGTGCAGGGAACGTTCGATCCAACCATTTGTATGCCTTGGTGGGGCAAAGATCGTAGGGAGACGGTGGCCCTTGGGCGTTCTTGTCGGAATTCCCGGTCACGAGACCTTTTGACTCTTGTTTCACGCTCCCGATCATAGCGAGACGGCATGCGACGGTTTCGGAAATTGCGGGAGTGCACTCTCGCTTGGGGTTTCGTCAATGGCTATTGAGTTTACCACTGTCGTTACGGGGAATGGATTTCCAATGGTATTGGGACCACGGGCGTTCAATTTTCCCTCCTCAATGAGCCCCTGAATCACTGCTGAGTACGAAGCAATTGTCGGTGGTGTGGCCGGGGTAGTTATGGAAGGCGCGGTGCTTGCTCATATCCATGTTGGGTTTGAGGGTCTTCGGTTGGAAATTCTCGAGTGGTTTGAGAAGATTTCGCTTCACCAAAGCTTCAAATACTTGACCCAAGGGCATTTCCGGGTTATCAAAATCTTTGGGCTGTGGGAAGCGAGGGGGTTGCTATTCTTTGGGGCTGCACGATCGCGGTTTACTTGAGCTCCGTTACGAATGTAGTGCCTTTGTTCATTTGCTTCCTTTCCTTTGGTTGGGGCGGGAGTTGAAGTTGCCGGGTTTGTTCGATAGCGGTAAGACGAGGCGGGGTTCTTTGTTGCCTTTTGAAGACTCGAGTCTTTTCAAACTTTGTCCGGCGTTGACCATGGCACGGAGATGCGGATAGAAATGGTGGGCGATCAAAGTCCTCAAAGATGGTTTGAGGCGGGAATGGAAGATGTCCATCGCTCTTCTTTGGAAAGTGGATCCATTATCTCGCTTAGCTTCCAGTTCCATCTTTTGTAGAATTCGCCCATTTGGTTCGTCATCCTTTTTGTTCGGTGGCTTGCGAGTCATGGCGGTTTGTTTCCCATTCAAGATTGGCGCGGTACTTCTCCGGGAAGATTTCAACGTACGATCCCACGTGGAGCGGTTTTACGCCTTCACATTGAGGAACCACCTTAGTCTTTGTGGATTTGAGGAATGCTTGAAAATGATGCGCCATCTGTTGAGGGTTGCCCCTTTGGCTCTCATACCCGGGACGTAGGTGTCGATGTGGGTTTTGGGCATTACATTCCGTCAAACTTTTCCATTTCCGGCATCCACGAACTTTGGAGGGAGAGGGACCACTTTGTTCGGATCGGTAGGCGGGAGGGAGTCCTTGAGAACTAGCTAGCTTGCCTTGCATGTCTTTCATACGTTCGATCAACCAAGCCATGTGAGGGTCGGTATGCGAGGTGGGTTACCGTTTTCGGGGACGGAAATCGAAGATGGAGGTGGATTGGGCGATGGGATCGCCATTCGGGAGTCTTGGGGAGGTAGTTGAGTGTATACCAACCCATACCACAGGGTGTTGAAGTTGAGGGCGTGATTGCCGGGTCCGCTAAGGGTTGTGTTTGGGAAGCTGGGAAACGATTCGTTAGCCCCAATTGGCGAGCTAGCGGGTGGCAAACTTGAGATGTCGGGATATCCGCTCGGGATGCTGTCCCACAGTAAGAATGGGGACTTTTGATTGTGATTGCGAGGCTCGTATAGAGGCAAAGGATTGAATCTGGGGATACCGAGATGCATTGGGATACGCGGAGCGAGCACGTATGTGTCTTTGTTGGTAATGAGCTTGATGTGCGGGCGGAAGCTGGCGATCTGAGGCGGGCATGTCGGGCTGCTGGCCCGATGCGGAGGAGCTTTGAGCGAGAGGCGCTGCGTTCTGGGATCTCGTAGCTTGGCGGAGGCGGGACCTGCGATAGCTTTGAGAAACCGGGAGCCGGTATGTCTTCGTCTTCTATGAGAACAAAGGTTCCATCGGGTTGGGAAGCTGCAGCTGTTCCTCGAAGACGCAAGGTGTCGGACTTGATCCGAGCTTGCTTTGTTCTTCTTGGCGCTTCTTGATGGCTTCGAAGGCTCGCGGCACCTCCTCCATTGTACGGAGATTCCTTAGTGGCGGGGTTCCGTTTCCCTCAGCATTATCTGTTGATCCCGTCATGGGGAGTATTGGACGGTGCGGACCGTTGAAGCTGGAAGGAGCTATCGGACCTTGTGACCTCAATGCGAAAAGGCGGCTTCCGAGGATTCTCAACCACTCTCGGTTATTTGGAGGGTGACGGGCAAGGTTTAGACACGGGAATGGCCTAACGGGATAGAAGGGGGAAAGCTCACGTGGCATGCGGTTTCCGTTTCTTTTATTTTCTGATTTTTTTTTTTTTGTTGTTTTAATTTACTTAAAACATGTTTTCTCAGAATCCTAGGTAGGTTGGAAAAGATTGCTCTTCTTTTTCGCAACTATGCTAGATCCTGGGTCAGTGGAGACCATCTGTGCGGCTATAAGCCCCTCGTTTTGCACTGTATTTCGACATCCCGGGGTGGACGGCCCCGGGCGAGGGTCCTATAGTGCAAGCGGTTTCCACCGGCCTAAAAGAAAAATCGAACCTAAGGACCGAGGCTTTGTCATGTTCGTTTTGATGCGTTAGCCATGTGAATAGTGAACCGAGCCGGCGGCTGAGTCAAGATCGAGTCAAGAGTTCGGCATGACCTCTCTTTACCTTGCTTGCGCAAGGGATACGTGACGTTAGGCGTTAGGTGGGTCATATCGTCATGGGCGACGTATCAAAGGCGTGATGACATGGTGTCATGCGAGCATGGATGTATATCCGGGACGGAACATCGTGCAGGTGTAGCCGGAAATCAAGATCGAGTCAAGATTTTAGCATGACCTTTCATCGCTTTGCTTGCGCGAGGATCTTGAGTTCGAGCCTTGACTCGAAAAATGGCCGGCATGGTATATGTATCCAGTGTATGACACGGGTGGGTAAAAACCAGCGAGTGCGGGACGAGTGTGACTTAAGACTCGAACGTGCGGGGTTGACGCTTGGCTAGGATGGGATGTTTGGAATGATCCCGTGCGCGCCCAAGAGGCCTAGGAAGACCAAACGGGACTGCAACCGAGACCACTCCGGGTTAAGGGTTGTAGTGTGCGGTGTATCAGGCGGCGGTGCGCATAGTGTGCGGTGTAGCAGGGCGGCGGTGTGAGTAGAGTGCGGTGTAACCGAGGCGACGATGCGCGTAGTGTGCGGTCTCTAAAATTCTTTTTACGAGTAAAATAGAAATTTTTGAAGAATTTTAAATGTATGCGCGAGATGTATATTGATGCATTTTTTTTGTATTTTTATTTTTTTTTGTAAAATAAAAACGAAGCACGTGCACACACACACACAACAGTTAAAGGAAGGGGTAAAATGAAAGTTTGACCCTCATCATCGTTTTAAAAATCTTTTGTTTTGTTTAAAAGTTTTTAAAACAAAATGTTCCCAGCCAGTCGCCAACCGAAATTACCCGGATCCGGCTCGCGCGCGAGCCGGCATCTCGCATTCGTGGCTGTTCGGGAGGTCGCCCGGATCCGAGAGGCAGCACAATCGCGCCCCGGCATCTGGCTTATTCCGTTTTAGCGTTTGCGTGTTGGAGGTGTCTCGCCGTTTTGCTTTCGCATTTTGTAGAGTCGCCACGCCGTTTTTATTAAGCCCAAAACATTGAAAAAGGGCATCAGTTTAAAGATAAATTTTAAACTGTTTTTGTGTGATGAGATTTTGAGTTCGGAGGTCGAGATGACTCCCGGGAAGAGAATATTAGAATATTAGAGCTCACCCGAGTAGCCTTAAAACGAGTCTTTCGGATACCCCTAATATCCTTTAAATGTTGTGTGTGTGTGTGTGTGGTTTTGAAAAAATGCATGCTGTATCGGATGTCTACATTGTATGCTATGTATGGAAATGTATTGAAATAGTATAGGAAGGAAGCCTTACCAATGTTGGTTCGTGTCTGTCTTCCGTGGGGAATAGTGTTTGAGGTCGGAGTAGCGTTAGGTGGATCGGGATTGCTTCGGGAGATGCGGTTGTCCGCGGACGAGTTTCGGCGTGAGTTGAGGTTGTAGGCTGCGTTCGGGCGGAGGTTCGGCGTGCGTGGGGATCGTCGGGATCACTCGGGCGGAGGTTCGGCGTGCGTTGTGGTGGCGGGAGTCACTCGGGGCGGGGTTTCGGCGTGGTTTGGGATCGTCGGTTTGACTCGGAAAGAGCCGGGACACCGTGGAAAGACCGACGAGGCCTCGGAGTACCACGAGGGGCCTCGAGTACCTCGAGAGTGCCTCGGGGCGGCGCGGGAGCGTCTCGGGAGCGCTCGGAGAGGCTTCGGAGCACCTCGAGGGGGCTCGGAAGGCCTCGGAAGGATCCGAAGGGCGGGAATGCCTCGAAAGGTCTTAGAAGGGAGCCGAAGGCTTAGGGAGGAAGAGAGAAGTGGGAGGTGTGTGAAAATGAGGAGGGGGAGCCCTCTATTTATAGTAAAAATTTCGGAGCAAAGAGGTCCGTACGGACCTTCTTGGTTATCCGAATTTTGGATTTCCTCGATTTGAGGAATCTGCAATGATGGTGAATATTCGGAATGATGGTGTCCCCTGAGCAATAAGGTCCGTACGGACCATCTTGCATGCAAAAGAGGTCCGTACGGACCAACTCTGCAGGAGTCATCATTTCTTCCGGATTTGAGGGAATATTGTGGACTTTAAGGGGATTTAGTAATCATTGAAACAAAGAGGTCCGTACGGACCTTAATTGCTTTTCTGATTTCCTGAAAATTCCCAAAATGTCCTTTTGTCCCTTTTTATCCCAGAAAGGCTCCTCCCTTGGTTTGGTTGGGGGTTTTGAGTGAGAGAGGTCTCTGAGACTGCGTGGATGAGTCTACGGTGTTTCCCGTGTGTTTGAAAGGGAGTGATCCAGATTGGGGTACTTACAGTTGTGTGCATAATTTGACAAACTTGATTGACAGCAAATGACAAGTCTGGCCGAGTAAGAGTGATATACTGTAGTGCCCTCACCATGCTTCGATATATAGAGGGGTTGGTCCGGAAGAGGGTCGCCATCTAATGCTGACAGATATCCACATTCAACGGTGATTTTTCTCGAGCTTGTTCATGTGTTGAATCTTGTTGATGTTGTTCCCCCTTTATCTTTAACTTCTTTTTGTCTATGAGCATTGGATCATCCAAATTCAATTCACTCAGTTTAAGTGTCTTTTTCTTCGAACCAAATTCGACCATGCTTGTTAATGCTTTTAAAGTGTCGTTATCGTCTAAAATGTCCTTGCATCCAATGTTGATCGTGGCAGCTACATCTTCAAACCATCGACCTTCGTCAAAGTCAATCTCTTCTTCGCTTTCCACGTTGTCATCAATCCAACATTCTTCGGTAGTAACTGGGTAGGCGTGGTCCTCAAACCATTCTTCCTCTTCTGGGTCGTCTTATGAATCCTTACATCTGCGAAGGAAGCTTCCATGTCCCATTCTTCTTCACTATCATAGGGATCTTGATTGGTAACTGCATTTTCTTCGACAACCTTCTTCCTGAATGGACAATCTTTTAGGAAATGTCCTTTACGACCGCAGTTGTAACATTTATTGGTTCGTCTCCACTCATCAAGTCGAGAAATCTTTATTTTTCGATTTTGTTTTCCCTGCGTGAGAGCATCCTTTGTACCTCAGACCTTCATGCTCATCTTAGATCTCATCTTTCTTTTTCCATCCCGCAACAACACGTCCTTGTTGCCTTCCGCGACCTCGGTGTCTAAAGAGTGCTTCCTCTGAATCCATTGATTTTGGCGTTGAAGGCCTAGATGTATGTTTGTCTAGCGTTTCTTGGCTGGCCAGCAAACTCTCTAACTCTAAAAGAGATGGTTTTGTGGCCCAACCACGAATTGCCGTAACTAACCCCTTAAACTCGGGTCGCAACCCATGGATGATTATCCTCTTCATTCTTTGCTCGTTAATTTTTGAGTCTAGATCTAACTTCGAGATCTCATGACATAAAGATTTAACTTTATGAAAATATTGACTTACTGTTATATTTTGTTGCGTAGTCGACATTAGCTCATTCTCGAGTATCTGGAGATGAGCCTCATTAGTCCTCGAAAATAACGTCGCATATGTATCCCATATCTCTTTTGGAGTTTGTGCATCCTCGACATGCTCCAAAAGTTCATCCTCGACGCTAATCTTTAGCGCATACATAGCCTTCCCGGCTTTGGCTTCCCATTTTCGGAATGCTTGAGTGTCCTCCTTTTCCGGTGGCGTGGTCTCACTACCACCCACGACATTCCATAACTCTTGTCCTTGTAAGTACGAATGCATACACGTTCGCCAATACTTATAATTGCCATGAGTCTCCCGACTCCACCAAATACGCTTGTCGGATCTATCATCGTGACTTGGTACTGCGTCCATGCACGTCACCAAGTAAGCCTGGTCTCCCGCCACGAGCTTCACAGTCTCCTACTGTGCACCTGCAAAGATCCCGAACAATGCCTCAACAACGGTTCCCGCGATCCAGGGTCGTACCGCTCTGATACCAAATTGTTGAATTTTCATACCAGAATTGGCGAACCATAAGTAATAATAATAAACACTATTATTATTATTATTACTACACAATTACTTACAATGGACAAAGTACAAGTGATTTCTTGCACACACTAATACACTCACCACACTAGATTGTAGCTCACACTCAATTCTTATTCTCTGGACTCTAACTCACGAGTATACAAATTGGGGAAGTCAATTTCCTATTTATACTCATCCTAAGTTGCTTAAGGAATCACCCCCAACTCTCCAGAAACTTCCATTCCATTTGGGCTCCTCTCTCAAGTATGGAAGCTTCTCCTTTCTTCTTCATCTGGAGCTTCTTCTATCTTCTTCTAAAAGAGGGGTTAGTAGAACATTCTAAAGCTCTCGAATTTTCTAGATAAACCTAGAGTCGGTAGAACATTCTAGAAAGCTCTAGAATATTCTAGATAAATCTAGAGTCGGTGTTGACTCTCTACATCCTCGTCTAGCTTTTCAGGTATTGGGCATTAGTGATACCTACTTGTGTCATGGTGAAAATTGCATTGGTGCTTTTATTCAATGTAGGCCTGAATTTCATGGCAACTCCGCCTCTAACTTCCTTCAGTTCAATGTTTGGTGAGTAAGAAATTTACTTTTGTAGAGCATTCAGTACAATAGTTTTGACCTTTGAAAGACTCAGTAATGTCAATGTGATTGTAGATGTTGTTTCTTAATCTGTGTAATTTCTTATCATATGGTGCAGATGAACACATTAAAGTACCTTTAGGCTCTGTCCCTTCTGCAGAAGATGATAATCAGCACATTGAGCCGTTTTCAGATATTGGATTTGGCCAAATCAATGACCTTATTTTAATGAATCATGATTATCCTTTGTTATATATCTACATGTTTTTGAGACCTACAATGAACTATTTAAGATATACTCCCTCCGTCCCATAAAATCTTACTCATTTACTGTTTCGCTCAGAGAATAAGGAATAATGTTATTAAAGTAGGAGTTGTGAGTGGGTAGGAGAGAGAAAGTGGGGTAGAGAATAGTAAGTGGATAGTTGTTGTGAGTATAACAAGTGGGTCTCATGAATAAAGAAGTATTAAAAAGTTTCATTTTTAGAAAGTGTGACTTATAAGTGGGACACCTTAAATGGCAAAGTGGGTAAGGTTCTATGGAACGGAGGGAGTATGCTATACAATGAACTATGTTTTCTGATGTCTTTTGGCAGCTTTGACCCCTGCTGGTTTGTAGTTTTCCTCAGGCTTGTGGCCACAAAACAAGATAAGAAGATGTTTAATATGTAGAAGTTGATGTCATTGATGCCGACCCCACAAAGGTGTAGAAGTTGATGTCATTCATGCCTGAAGGAATTTTCCTTACTAATCTCATCAAGGCAATTCCGTTCTTATCTTAGGAAGAAAAACACATATCTTTTTTGTTAGCCGACCCCAAGTTTATTTTTTGTTTCTAGCGGTTGAGTGGGAAATACTATACTTCTTCCGTCCCTAAATATTTTTTTACCAATTTCTTTTTCAAAATTCATCTTATAAATGCAAAACTAAATGTTTAGAAAGCGAATAACAAGAACAATTTATGCATCTTTTCTATCAAATTTTATAAACAGTAAACATTTATGAGAAATTGCAATGATTTATATTTGCCTACAAAAAAAAAATGAAAACAGACCTATATACATTTGATAGTTGAGGAGTGCAGGAGAAGAATCAAAATGAAAACAGGCCTATATACATTCATGAGTTTCCCGATGGTGCGGATACAACTGCATAAAAATGAGAAGATAAATCAGAATTATACAATGAGTGGCGAACGAAATTTGGTAAAATTATGACAATAACAAACAATTTTTTTTTAAGAAAATAGATGTTCTTTCATTTTTGGACATAGGTTTCTAGAAAATAAACATTTATTTTGGGATGGGGAGTTTCCAAAGGAATGCGTGAGAATTTCTTTTCTTTTTTTGGTTGCATTGTGAAAATTGAAATTGAATTAATGGTGTTGTTACCTGAGTTGAGCAGGAAAGGGGTACTCCACTAATTATTTAAAGCCCCCACAATAATTTGTTATCAATTTCGATGCGTGGCATGGGGGCTATGCGGGCCCAATAATCTCCTCTGTCCATGCTACACCTTTCTTTCATAAGTGGACTGTCATAGATATAAAGATAGGAGAGGGTAGGAGGTAGCATATCGGGCAAAGACTGAAGCTTAGGACACTCCATGATGTAAAGGTCTTCAAGAGAGGTTAGGTTTTGAAGGCCGTCGGAAAGAGATTTCAGATTCCTGGGACCACATAATTCAAGACACGTTAATGATGTAGGAAGCGGACTCCCCACATCCGAAAGGGAACCGAGTTCTGGAAACTTTCCCTTAAGTGTAAGGTGAGTGAGGGAAGTTGGGAGACTATGCCCCCACTCTGTTATGGGCTGCTTCACATCTCCGATTCTTAGCTTTTTTAGGTTAGGAGGCCATCCCCCATGAGGATAAGATTCCAGATTTTCACAACCGGTGATTCCTAATTCCTGAAGAGACTCCATATCATCATCGTACAACAACAATGACTTGAGATTCTTGCAGTCATTAATTTGAAAAACTCTCAGACAAGGGGGTAGACATCTTTCTGGGATGGACACTATGCCTTCACAACTATATATCCACAATTGAGTGAGATGAATGAAGCTAATAAAACACCCTTCCTGTAAGGGTTTAAGATTTGCCCATTCGCAGATGTGGATATTTTCAAGTGAGAACATGCTGTTGAGTAGCCACATCTTCTCTTTTGAATCCACCTCCTCTGGCTCCTCAAGATTCTCACAGTTATAAATAGAGAGATTCTTCAAAGAGGACGGTAGCTTCTTGCCTGTTGGTAATGATGTCAAGCACGGGCAATTAGAGATGTATAAAGTTTCAAGATTATGAAAGCACTCCATCTCCTCATTGTTGCTGCTCCTGCTCCGCGTCATCGCAATGGCCTCATTGTTTTCAGTTCTGGACACTAGTTGCTTTGTCGATGGAAAATACTTCAGTTTCTTGCAGTAAAAGATGTGCAAGTACCGGAGGCTCTCACAACAATTTGGCATCTTCTCAAGCCTCTCACAAGTAAATAACCACATTATTTCGAGATTATGTGGCAGCACTTGCTCTTTCTCTCCCAATGATACAAGTCCTCTACAATTAATTATCGATAACGCTCTTAGTTTGGTAAGAATCACACAAGCAACTTCTTCTTGCCACAAATACTTCAGTTCCCCACAACCAGCAACTTCTAGTTTTTCAAGTGCTCCGAATCTGCTAATAATCCCCTCATCTAACTGAGTTAGACCTGCAATTGCTTGAATTTTCAAACTCTTGACTGAGGAAAGGTCAACCATACTTCTCAGTAATGCATCACTGCATCTACTAATTGCCAATACTCCAAGGGATGGAAACCTTGGAAGACGGACCTTGACCAATTTCCTGCATCCAAATATACATAGCTTGCCAAGCCGCGGGAAAACTGCTTTAACATTTTCGTGAAAGTTGATAAAGTTTGAAGACCATTCCTCCCAATTAATCGTTTCCTTAAAGCTTAGAATTTCAAGTGAACGGAAAACACCAATTTCAGGTGAACCATCTCCATAGAACTCGGGACCCACAGCTTTCACTCCGTCCATGCCTTCAATGAACAATTCCCTGAGGGAGAGTAGATGTCCAAGGAACGGTAAAGCTGTACAATTTTTGCAGCCACTGAGCGTGAGGTGCACCATGCATGAGAAAGAGGGATCCCCAACCCAACTAGGAATACTTGTTCCCCCGTAGTATGCAATTTCAAGCCTTTTCAAGCCTTCATGAGGCTTAAGCGTGCCAAGTACTTGTTTTTCAATGTCTTCATCTCGACAATCTTCAAAATTTCCATCCCATCTCAACTCCAAATTATCAAGACCCCCCTTACCCAATAAATTCGCCTCTCTTGCTTCTGTTGCACTACCAATGTTCTGCATCCCAAATATGGATAGTGTTCCTTTCAGATCTGACAGACCCTTCAACTCAGTCAGTTGAAACCTATTTCGCTCACCAATAACAATCTTTGTCAGCGTACAAAGGTTACTTAACATGCCACTACCGGAGGGCATCCATTTTAATTCTGGTGTAAGAGCAATATCAAGATGGCGTAGATTAGTCAAGTCCCGGATCCTTGTGGGCAACTGAATTAGCTTATCACAACTTCGTAACAATAGTGTTTGCAAATTATAGAGTTTACAAACAGATTCAGGCAATTGTGTGATGTCGGTTTCAGACATATTAAGGTACCGCAGGTGCCTCAAATCACCAATTGAGCTCGGCAGCTCATTTACCCTATATCCACTTAATGATAGCACACGTAAGCAACTTAACCTGGGTAACAGGTCATTCAAAACCTTGTTGCTCATATAGGAATATCCTGGATTTCCAACTACGGGTAAAAAGGTACGTAAATGCGGAACTTCAGAATAAGGCATGAACTTTCTTAAAGTGCCATATGCCTGGCGAATGAAGGACGAGTGTCGCACCATTTCAGAAAAACCTTGATTTTTCCCATCCAACCGAAAGCATATTTTGCCAGCAACAAACAGGGATAAGTCGTTAATAAGGTCGTGCATCAGAAACCTTGACTTTTCTTCACTAGAGCATTGGAAGAAGGACCTAGATAACAGCTCATTAAAATACTCCAAGCCCAATTCTTCCATCGAAATGTTTTCTTCTGTTTGAGTCAGTAAACCTTCGGCCATCCATAGAAGAATAAGCTCGTCCTTGTCAAACTCATAATCCTTTGGGAAAATGGAACAGTAAACAAACAATGGCTTCAAATGAGGAGGGAGATGAAGATAGCTTAACCTTAGAGCTGGAAGTATGTCATTGCCATGAGTGCTAAGATCCCAAATCTTGCTATTTAATACTTTCTTCCACTGTTCCAAGCTTGATTTAGTGCGGAGGACCCCTCCAAGTGACTTTGCTGCCAAAGGCAAACCTCCACATTTCTTTGCTATTGCCTCTCCAGTTTCTTTCAAACGTGGATGCTTATCAAAATTTGGTTCTTGGAGCGCGTGCCGGACTAGCAGAGATATACAATCATTTTCTTGTAGTGGCTTCAAATCGTAAGCTTCCATGGAACCCATTAATTTTGCGATTCCTCCAATGCGAGTGGTTACAATAATAGCACTTTCACGGGCACCAACCAGAAAAGGGACCCGGAATTGATCCCATTTTGCATAGCTTTCATCCCACACACCGTCTAAAACAACCAGAAACTTTTTGTTGGATAGCTTCTCCTTTAGACGCACTTGAACACCATTCAAGTCCTTAAACTCTACACTAGCCTCTGCCACTGAGGCATAAATTAGATTACTTATCTTCAAGAGATCAAAACCTTCAGAAATACATACCCACGCACGGTAATGAAAGTGGACCTTCACTTGCTCATCATTGTAGACGAGTTGAGCAAGAGTTGTTTTTCCAAGACCCCCCATCCCCAAAATGGGAATGACACATACATCACGGCCCTCACCATCGTGATTTCTCTTTCTTTCCTCGAGCAACAATTTGAAAATTGCAGCTTTTTCTTCTTCTCTGCCAAGAACCTGAGACTCCTCAACTACTGAAGTTGTTGCACGAGATCCTTGCCCCACATAATCTGACCTCCCTCCAACATTCTTTGTCAACCCCAAAGCATTGTTTTGTTTCGTAAGATCATCCAGTCTGTTGGGGTATCAACCCAAGTCCCACATCGGCAATTGAAAGAAGAGTTGTCTAATATAAAAAGGTGTCCACCCACTTCATTAGTATGAGGCCTTTTGGGAGTTGACCCAACAACTGGTATCAGAGCCTGGTTAGTGGATGGGTGTGACGCAGTGGACCGTGTGCGGAAGATATGTGGGATTTCCTCTAGTGGTGTGACCTCGCGAATGGAGCACTGTGTGTGCCTTGTGTCACTAGAGGTACAAGATTCGCTAGAGGTGGTCCTTGGTTTGAGGGGAGGATTGTTTGTTGGGATGTGGAGTCAAAACCATGGATAAAGGAATTTGAACCGCGGTCGGAGGATTCTTCTGCAGCAGATTTGTTTCCTATTTTGATTAGATCTCCTCTTGCATTGGTGATTCCTTTTGGTAGTAATATTTGGAAGGACTTGTGAAGAAAGAAGATTACTTTCTTGAGTAGGAATCCTTTTATTACTAGGATTTGATTTATTGTTCCCTATAAATACATGTGATAGCCTAGAGACAAATTGTAACATCTAAAAATATTAGAGAGAATATTTTGGCTTGGTAGCGCCCCCGGACGTAGTTGTTGTTGCAACGAACCGGGTTAACAATTCTTGTGTGTTCCTTTGTGTGTGATTTATTTTTCGTGTGTGTTACATCTTATTATTCCTCCTAGCTCGGTCCGTTTTCCGCTGCGTGGGCGTGATTTTCACAACAACTGGTATCAGAGCCTTTGATTTTGTCGAATCATTGGTTGGCTGGTCTTTTGCTATGGATTTCTTGGGAGCTTTGGAGGATGGTAATAAGGTGTTGATCGAAAAGTTTGATGGGACGGATTTCAATTTTTGGAAGACGCAGATCGAGGATGTTTTGTGGAACAAGGATTTGTATCTACCATTAAAAGAAAAGCCGAATGACATAGAGGAAGCAAAATTCGAAATCTTGGATCGGAAAGCGTTAGGGCTTGTTAGGCAAACGTTGACCAAGGATGTCGCGAAGAATGTTTTGGAGGCGAAGACTACCATGGAGATGTTACAGATGTTGGCGAGCATGTACGAGGCACCATCGGCGGCGAATAAAGCTCATCTAATGAGGAAGCTGTTGAACGTAAGGATGGTAGAGGGCATGTCGGCAACAAAGCATATAAGTGAATTCAAATCTACTGTGACCCAACTGTCTTCCGTGGCTGTTACTCTTGATGACGAGGTACTAGCGTTGATTTTACTTTCTTCTTTGCCGGAAAGTTGGGATACGATCGCGATAGCGGTTAACGTTTCAACAGGAAAAGTGAAGTTGAAGTTTGCGGATGTCGTTGATGTGATTCTTGGCGAAGAAATTCGTAGGAAGAGCAAGGGTGGGACATCGGGGCTAGCACTAAATGTCGGTGAAAAGAGTAAGGGTGGCAAGAAGGTGATTACTTGCTACGATTGTGGGGAGAAGGGGCACTTTAGGAGAAGTTGTCCGAGCGGTCGGGCGAGAGCGAAGGAATTGAATGTTCTTTGAAGAGATGGCGGACGTATTAATCTTGGGTGGGAGCGGTTCAACCGATTCGTGGGTTTTGGATTCGGGCTCGACGTTTCATTCATGCACCAGTGCAGAAAGAATGGAGCAGTACATTCCGGGTGATTTTGGGGTTGTTCGTTTGGGAAACGATTATCCTGTCAAGGTCATTGGAAAGGGGGTTGTTCGGGTCAAAGCAACGGATGGGACTGTTTTAGGGCTACGTGATGTGCGACATATTCCGGATTTGAAGAGGAACTTGATTTCCATAAGGCAACTTGATAAGGAGGGTTGTGTGGTGACCTTCGGTTGTGGGACGTGGAAGGTAAACCGCGGAGCTAGCTTGGTGGCTCGTGGCGGCGTGGAAAATATGTTGTATACCACATGCAGCATGTAAAGTCGTTAGAGGAAAGCGAAGGCGCATCCCAATGATAAATGGTGGTGGCCGAGATCGCCATGGTGGGAGAAATTTCACTAAACGGTATGTTGATAGAAAATTGGGTAATGAAGTCGGCCGACGTGGAGCCAATTTGGTCAACATGGGAGCGGGATCTAGAACGGTGATGCGATGGGTTGCAAAGAACACACAAAGGTTCCAAGCTTGTGATTGTGTGGGGCACGTGGATTCGCGGCCCTGTTCGGGATCGATAGTTAGCGAAGCAAGTGAGCGGGGATGTGCGGGGAGGATCATTCGGAATGAAGACTCGGAGCATGGTAGAACCAGAAGCGGTTATGTTGAAGCGTAGCTCAGCTTCAACTCACTTGGATAACTAGACAAGAGGCCGGGCGCTACCAACGCATTAGCTGGCCACTGAAATTTGTTTCAAGGAGAGGTATCATGGATGGTTTGTCTCCAGGTGGGAGATTGTTGGGATGTGGAGTCAAAACCATGGATAAAGGAATTTGAACCGCGGTCGGAGGAGTTGGTGAGATCAAGGAGGATTCTTCTGCAGCAGATTTGTTTCCTATTTTGATTAGATCTCCTCTTGCATTGGTGATTCCTTTTGGTAGTAATATTTGGAAGGACTTGTGAAGAAAGAAGATTACTTTCTTGAGTAGGAATCCTTTTATTACTAGGATTTGATTTATTGTTCCCTATAAATACATGTGATAGCCTAGAGACAAATTGTAACATCTAAAAATATTAGAGAGAATATTTTGGCTTGGTAGCGCCCCCGGACGTAGTTGTTGTTGCAACGAACCGGGTTAACAATTCTTGTGTGTTCCTTTGTGTGTGATTTATTTTTCGTGTGTGTTACATCTTATTATTCCTCCTAGCTCGGTCCGTTTTCCGCTGCGTGGGCGTGATTTTCACAACATTGTTGGGTATCAACCCAAGTCCCACATCGGCAATTGAATGAAGAGTTGTCTAGTATAAAAAGGTGTCCACCCACTTCATTAGTATGAGGCCTTTTGGGAGTTGACCCAATAGCAAATCCGTGCGGGCTGGGCCCAAAGCGGACAATATCATACTAATGTGGAGTGGTGGGGATGGTCGCGGTCCCAACAACTGGTATCAGAGCCTGGTTAGTGGATGGGCGTGACGCAGTGGACCGTGTGCGGAAGATATGTGGGATTTCTTCTAGTGGTGTGACCTCGCGAATGGAGCACTGTGTGTGCCTTGTGTCGAAAGTCTTCATAATATTGGTGATAAATTAGGCGGCGTGTCCCGCAAGTGGTGAATAGCGGCGGTACAAGATTCGCTAGAGGTCGTGCGGGCTGGGCCCAAAGCGGACAATATCATACTAATGTGAACGTGTCCCGCAAGTGGTGAATAGCGGCGGTACAAGATTCGCTAGAGGTGGTCCTTGGTTTGAGGGGAGGATTGTTGGGGTATCAACCCAAGTCCCACATCGGCAATTGAAAGAAGAGTTGTCTAGTATAAAAAGGTGTCCACCCACTTCACGCCTATCCACTAACCACGGCTCTGATACCAGTTGTTGGGACCGCGACCATCCCCACCACTCCACATTAGTATGATATTGTCCGCTTTGGGCGTATGATATTGTCCGCTTTGGGCCCAGCCCGCACGGATTTGCTATTGGGTCAACTCCCAAAAGGCCTCATACTAATGAAGTGGGTGGACACCTTTTTATACTAGACAACTCTTCTTTCAATTGCCGATGTGGGACTTGGGTTGATACCCCAACAATCCTCCCCTCAAACCAAGGACCACCTCTAGCGAATCTTGTACCTCTAGCGACACAAGGCACACACAGTGCTCCATTCGCGAGGTCACACCACCAGAGGAAATCCCACATATCTTCGTCCACTGCGTCACGCCCATCCACTAACCAGGCTCTGATACCAGTTGTTGGGACCGCGACCATCCCCACCACTCCACATTAGTATGATATTATCCGCTTTGGGCCCAGCCCGCACGGATTTGCTATTGGGTCAACTCCCAAAAGGCCTCATACTAATGAAGTGGGTGGACACCTTTTTATACTAGACAACTCTTCTTTCAATTGCCGATGTGGGACTTGGGCTGATACCCCAACACAATCTTGCAGTGATGTCATCTATTTTGCGGGACGCCCTTAAATCTAACATAATAGCGCTAGGAGTGTAACCAGTGCAGCAAGAAGGGATGAGCTTCCGTACCTTGCTAGTGGAGCTATATTCAGGCTCCTTGCGAAGCGAAAGTTGAGTATTCAGCTCGTCCAGCATGTCATCCATATCATAAGCCAAATCCTGGAGCTCTTCCAGCCACAACTGAACAGATGGATCAGTAAATTGTCTCTCCTATGCATCACTGAGTATTGAGCGAATCATCATCAAGTCTTTCGTCCGTTTCTTGAACTTGTCCTCAACACCCTTGATTCCAGGCAATTTTAATAGCTCCCCAGATGCCAACTTCTCAAAAAGTACAGAGATGAAGGCAGAGAGAAAGATTTCAACGACAGCCATTGAATCTTTTTTTGCTTAGGAAGAAGGGAAAAGGCAATGAATGATCAATGAGCTGGTGTAGAAGATTAAGAACAAGCTGATAATAAATCGAAAAAACTGATTAAACCAATCCAGCGACGACTTATTGAAATCAGTTCAAACATCCACATCAGCCTCGTTTACACATATCATTCAAGCAACGACTTTCTGAAATCATTATACATGAAAGCACCATAATGGGTAAACAATTCATTTGTAAGATACAATAACTTAGCAATATTAATATTGTTGGTAGAATAAACCATTTCATTTGTAGACATCATTTTTCAGTTGTTATGTATTCCTTCTTTTCATAATAAATGCTACACTTTTCTTTATTACTTACTCCCTCCGTCCCAGCCCACTGTAAACCAAAAAAAATGGCACACCAATTAAGGAATATTATTAGGATAATGAAAATGTGTGATAGAAAATGAAGAGAGAGAATGAGTGGAGTAAATAGTAGGTTGGTTGAATAAATTGTGTGGTGGAGAATGAGTGGAGTTAATGAGTGGGTGGGGTAGGGAGAATATAAAATATTAAAGGACATTCCATTTATGGCAGTTTACACTGGGCTGGGACGGACCAAAAGGGAAATAAGTTTACACTGGACTGGAACGGAGGGAGTATGTTTTAATAAATATCGTGTTTCTAATAATAGAAACAATCTTAGTTGTTATGTCACTACCAGAAAAAGGTCATTTAGCGACGGAAATTTCCGCCGCTAAAATTATATTTCCGTCGCTAAAATAAATCACCGACGGAAAAATTCCGTCGGTGGTCCGCCGCTACTGCTCTGTCGCAGTGTGCAGACGGGTCAATTTCCGCCGCTATTTTTTTCTTTTACCGACGGAAATTAATTCCGCCGGTGAATTAATGGTTTGGCGACGGAAAATTACTGCTATATTAATTTAATTTAATTAAATTTTCATTTCAGCGCGGAAATTTCCGTCATTGTAATAAAAATTAATTTAATTAAATTAATTTCAGCGGCGGAAATTTCCGTCATTTGTAATAAAATTTAAATTAAAATTAAATTATTTCAACGGCGGAATTTACCGTCATTAAATTATTTAATTTTAATTTAAATTTTATTACAATGACGGAAATTTCCGCTGAAATTAAAAATTAAATAAAAATTAAATGATTATAGCGGCGGAAATTCCGTCGCTGAAATTAATTTATTTAATTAATTTTAATTTCAGCATTAATTTCAGCGACGGAAAATTCCGTCGCTGATTCTGAAATAAATTTAAAAAAAATAATTTAAAATATCAATAAACCAAAATTTTTTGTACCTGATATAACATTTCAATTTATAAAACTAAAACTATAAAAACTAAAATTCAAATATGTCCGTCGCTGATAATTCCGTCGCTAAATGACCTGTTTCTGGTAGTGTGTATTCCTTTGTTTTATAATAAATATGACACTTTTCTTTATTATATGCTTTAATAAATATGACACTTTTCTTTATTATATGCTTTAATAAATATCTTGTTTCTAATAATAGAAACAATTTTAGTTCAATTATATTATTCCTCCTCCCAAAATTTAATGTCAAAAAAAAGAGCAAATTTGAAATTTCTTGAACATTTTGGGAGGAGTGAGTAATTATTATTAGCAGAGTATTTAAAATTTGGAGATGAGAAGACATTTCCAAGAGTCAATAAAGAAAATGAAGACAAACTTACAGCAGGCTATCAAGTGGTAATATTGTTTTCTTCATCAATCAGCCACTGAACTGACCATTAAAAAAAAATACATTAGAACGTGCCAGGAAAAGTGAAACAATTGGATTCAATTTGCAAAAGTGAAACAATTGGATTCAATTTGCTGATGGAAATTTACTCGCTCCATCCCATCAAATCGAATTTTTTATCATTTTCATGCGTCTCGTCTCAAATCAAACTTTTCAATATGGTAAAAAATCTTTACTATTTCTTTCATTCTCACACTTTACTTTTATTTATATTCACACACCAATCTATAAATATTATATAGGAGATGTTGGAAATGGGTAACGAAAGTTAAGTTTGACTTAACGTTGACCTAACTTCCTAACGAAATACGTTAAATAGTTAACGAAGCAAGTTACAAAATGTATTCTACATTTAACGTAGATTATGAAACTCATTTATTGTCTCAAAACCATTTCCGGGTGAATGAGAAATTAATGACAAAGTTTTGTAACTTAACGAGAGTTGGTTAAAAGGGTCAATTTGATCGTTTGAATCAAATTGGATTTAAACTGTGTTTTTGGCTGATGAAATTGTGCAATCTGGTGATCAGAACGAGTGGGGACGCTGGGCACGAGTCAAATGGGCCTTAATGGACCTTGACTCAAAACTGATCAGAACGAGTGGAAACTTGAAGAACGAGTCGTGAGTGAACGAAATAATCACCTGTATAAAAGAAGATTAAGAACAATAGAGAGAAGAAGAACTGACTGGAAGGAAGAATATTAAGAACAGGGAGAAGAGTCAGAGAGAGACACAGAGACACGGCAAGAAGGAAAGAGAGAAAACCCACGTTAAGTGGTATCTTTGTTTTTGATATTTTTATAATGAAACAAGGTATACAATCAGTAATTCTGTGAATGATATTTTCCTTATTCTATCCTAATCACAATACTATATTAAAGGGACTAATTTACTGGTGAATATATACAAGATATACACAAATGAATATGCAAGATATGCTATGTTTATTCCTCACGTGCCTATTATGAAGGAGAGTCAGAACCCGTTGCTTGAGGTGCACCAATATTGCTTTCACCCCCCCCTCAAGCGAATCGGAGTGGAGCGGAGCTGAAGCTTGGAGGATAACAACTGAAAACGTGGAGCAGCCAAGCTCTTTGTAAAGATATCGGCCAGTTGGTCCGAGGAAGATATATGATGGAGTCGTAGAAAACCCCTTTGATGCAAGTCACGCACAAAATGTAAGTCAATCTCAATGTGGCGTGTGCGGGCATGAAAGACTGAGTTCTTGGACATGTGGAGAGCCGAGACATTGTCGCAGAAAAGTTGAGGCGGAGAAAGAGCAAGACCAAGCTCACGGTACAAGAATGAAAACCATCTCACTTCGGCTGCGGTGGAGGCCAATGCTCTGTATTCAGCCTCACTGCTTGAACGAGCAACAGTATGTTGCTTTTTCGCGGTCCAAGCAACGAGATTTGGTCCGATAAATACACACGCACCTGTGGTTGAGCGCCGGTCATCGGGAGAACCGGCCCAGTCCGCATCACAAAATGCAGTAAGAGAAGTATCTGGTGATTTTTGAAAGGTTAACCCAAGAGTGAGAGTACCTTTTAGAAACCGAAAAATGCGTTTTACGGCTTGGAGATGCGAGGTGCGAGGAGAATGCATGAATTGACACACTTGATTAACCGCGAAAGATAGATCCGGGCGAGTAAGTGTGACATATTGAAGACCTCCCACCATACTTCGGTAGAGAGAAGCATCTGGAAGAGGGTCACCAGCTAAGGCCGAGAGGTGAAGGCCAGGAGATAAAGGAGTAGGAGCGGGCTTACTCAAATGCATGTTGAACTTTTGCAAAAGATCTGAGGCGTAACGAGACTGATTAAGTTGCAAAAGAGAAGAGGATCGAGTTGCCTCTATGCCGAGAAAAAAACCAAGTGGGCCAAGACATCGACTCTCAAACTTAGAACAAATAGCATCAAGAACCTGAGTAACCACGGCATTGGTAGAGCCCGTAACCAAAATGTCGTTCACATAGATAAGTAAAATGGTGATTGTTCCTTTGTGATGACGGATGAAGAGAGATGAATCTGAGTGGCTGTTGAAGAAGCCCAAGGTAAGTAAGAAATCATGAAGACGAGTGAACCATGCTCGTGGAGACTGTTTGAGGCCATAGAGAGAACGATGAAGTCGGCATACATACTCCGGATGAGCGGTGTCAATGAATCCCGGTGGTTGAGCCATGTAAACTTCCTCGGATAAAATGTCGTTGAGAAAGGCATTACGGACGTCTAACTGCTCAATCGGCCAATCTCTAGAGTGAGCCAAAGATAGGACACAACGAATGGTGGCCGGTTTGACTACGAGACTGAACGTTTCGTCGTAATCAACACCTTCATGTTGGGTGTAGCCTTGAGCAACCAAACGAGCCTTGTACCGTTCTATCGAACCATCGGCTTGTCGCTTTATTTTGTAGATCCACTTACTGCCCACAATATTATGATGAGTAGGGGGAGGAACTAGTGACCATGTACCGTTTTTGTGGAGAGCCTCAAGTTCATCCTTCATGGCATGTTGCCATTGTGCCAAAGGAGCAGCTTGTCGAAAGGTACGTGGTTCAAATAGAGGAGATGATGTATCTGTGACAGTGAGAGCAAACTTGTGTTTAGGCCGAAAAATACCGTCTTTTGCGCGAGTAATCATTCGATGAGTGCCAACAGTGGGAGGCCCCAAAGGGGGAAGAGGCTGTCCAGTGCCCAAAGGTGAACCGGAAGGCTCTGTAGACTGAGATCTTGCAGAAGAAACAAGCTCAGACGTGGAAGTTGGAGGTGCCGAAATTTGGGCTGGATGGCGCCGGAGCCTGGGCCGAGGTGGGAGTGTCCGGCTCGAGGAGGCTGCGGTTGGGATGCTCAAGGAGGATGGACCGGCCTGCCGCAAAGGCCCGAGAGGCGTGCGGCAGGGCGAGAGGGAGTGGACTGGTGTGGTCCAAACAGGCCGAATCAAGGTGAGGAGAGGCGGGCCGTGTGCAAAACGGGAGCGGCAATTTGTTGGTTTGCCTATGGTGTTTGCCTGTAAAGAAGAATCCGGCAGTACACTAGAGAAGTTTTTAGAGACATAGAAAAAATGATTTTCATCAAATAACACATGTCTAGAAATATAAATTCTGCCAGTGACAGGATTGTAACACCGATATCCCTTTCGCATTAAATCATAACCCAAAAAGACGCAGGGGGTTGATTTCAACATGAGTTTGTGGGTATTATATGGTACAAGATTCGGAAAGAAAGTAGAACCGAAAACTTTAAGAAATTTGTAATCGGGTTTTCTTTTCCATAAAACTTCATACGGAGAGAAATAATGAAGCTGACGAGTAGGTAGGCGATTAATAAGAAAAACTGCCGTAGAAAATGCCTCTACCCAAAAGATGTCCGGGACTTTAGAATGAGCAAGTAAACATAAACCCATTTCCACAATATGCCTATGCTTACGTTCTACCACTCCATTCTGTTGAGGTGTATATGGACATGAAGTGCGATGACCTATTCCATGTTGAGTCAAGTAGGAAGCAAACCTACGATTTATGAATTCCCCACCCCCATCAGTTTAAATGGTTTTAACAGTATGAATAGCAGAAATTTTGCGTGTTAACTGATTTTCAATAAATGTTTTAAATTCAGTAAAAACCGTAAACACATCAGATTTTTGAAATAAAGGAAATAACCAAACAAATCGGGAATAATCATCAACAATAATGGATAAATAATATTTAAATCCAGAAACGGAGGCGACAGTAGAAGGCCCCCAAACATCTAAATGAAGTAAAGCTAAAGGAACAGTCGATTTAAAAGAGCGGAGTTCAAAAGGCAGATTACATGACTTGCCTAGAGGACAAATATGACACATCTCCCTACTTTGCATAGGACCGCTAACCGGAATCCTAGCTTTATTAACCAAACGACTAAAAATATAAGATGAAGGATGTCCCAATCGGGCATGCCACGTAGAAGACGAGGTACGCTCCCCAATTAATGCCAAAGAGTTGATGCGAGAATTGGGAATGAATGACAATGTGTAGAGATCTCCCGCATTACTGCCAGAAAGAATAGTCCTCTTGGTACGATTGTCCTTCACACAAAACCCGAAAGCCATGAGCTCAAAGAAGCAATTATTATCAAGACAAAATTTTCGAATAGAAAGTAAAGAACGGCTAATTTTGGGAACATGTAAAACCGTATTCATAACAAAAGAATGATTATTGGCAGAAAAATTCGTAGAACCAATATTAGCTATGGGAATTGAAGTACCGTTAGCAACAATAATGGAATCATTACCTGAATACGGAGAGAATTGTTGCAGAACACCCGGATCGGATGTCATGTGATTAGTCGCTCCGTAATCAAGAACAAACGATACTGGAGCCATGGGTGCGGGGCCACTATAGTAAGAATTTGCAGCAGGTGCAAATTGAGCATTATAGGCAAAGTTACCTCTTTGATAACAGGTAGTGGCCTCATGTCCCTTTTTCTTGCACAACTGACAATGAACAACAGTAGGATCCGGACTGAGAAACGGATTGGGAGGGGTGTATGGGACAGGAGCAGGGGGTGGCATGGGTCGAGAGGTGGGGGCTGAGTAGTGAAACTGAGGAGGTAGAGGAAGAATATGTTGGAATATAAATTGCACAACAAGCAGATTAAGCAAATAATCACATAGGGGCAATCATGTATTTGACAGTTTAATTGAAACGATTGCAGTGAATCAACACATAGTAACACAAGCATCTAAAATCAATCTTTTCAAAGTAATAAATCAGAAAGATTTAGAAAAACTTATCGGGTAGATCGAGTCGCCTTAGGAAGACTGTCCTAAGAGAAAATATTGCCCCCAATTGGTGCAACTCAGGTACAGGCAAATTCCTCCGAGGATAAAACGATCACGGACTACGTACCACAAATCAGCACACAGGTATGTAA
The DNA here is from genome assembly GCA_022495995.1 of Adenophora triphylla var. japonica. NCBI lineage: Eukaryota > Viridiplantae > Streptophyta > Magnoliopsida > Asterales > Campanulaceae > Adenophora > Adenophora triphylla. The sequence goes on from JAFEMH010005943.1 coordinate 76,758, forward strand.
TCACCGGCGGTCCTATCTCAATCGCCTTGAATCTCACGAACGAATCTCTAAGAACAGGGAGTAATCAAACAATGAAAATAATGCTAGAGAATTGATGTTTCTCTCCAAAATTTCGTATGTTGACTGCTGGGTTTTTTTAGGAGTATTTATAGTTAGGTTTTTAGAGTTTTAAAGTAACCCTAAACTGACTAACTTCGGCCCAAGAAAACCACTTTTCCGTCACGAGCGCGACCGCGGTAGAGTCCAGCGCGGCCGCGCACTTGTGCCGAAAAAATTGGCCTCGACTTTGTACGTCCAGCGCGGTCGCGGACAAAGCCAGAGCGCCCGCGCACGTAGTCAGCCTGTTCCAACGTTTTCCTTAGCCAAGCAATCAGTCCAAAACTCAATCGAAGTTCCAAGGTCATATACCTATGGACTTCACACCACAAATACACATGGAAATTAGTTTAGACAAACTAAAATTTCCAACAATCCCCCACAAGTTCATAGAGATATGACGTGTACAGATTGTCCATTGCCATGCTTTCAATAATGGTACCTTCCGGCTTGAACCACTACCTATGTTATCCAACGCAAACCTCCACAGGACCAGATGAACGGGTGTCTTGAATCTGATGCCTTTGGATGTAGAGGCCTTTGCTGGTAACAAACACGACAAAAGCTATGATAGGCCCTCTATCGAACACTTGACGCTTATAAGCCATACGTCCCGATCCTCTATCATGAGTGCTTTCAGGGAATAACCCAAATTCCTCTAGTTGCGGCCAACAACAACACTCACTTAGCTGGGCATCTCAAAAGATGTACTGCTAACATCTTGTCTAAAAGACTTTGATCCCATTCAAAGTTTCAAACTTTTGCTTTATTTGCAGTAATGAGCACCATCCAGATTATTCAGGGGATACACTCAGACATGTAACATGTCAATCTATTTAAAGTGCTCCGATTCACCCCACAACTTGTTATTACCACATTGAATCTTCTTTGTGGGATCTCCACTCAGATAGATTGGGTTGCTACTGCGTATGAATCAGTCGGGGTTCAGACCCATCCCCAATCTAGATATTATAAACAAGAACTATTTCAAGTTCTTTAGTTTTATAGGGTTAGTTGTGTTATCCTTGGTACCATCATAACCAACAACTATCACCTACAATCCCTTATAGATTTCAATCTAACTTGGATATGTCAAGTAATTTCTTATTATTCATACACTTATAATTTTGACAATTTTGTCAAAAAATATTTAAAAATAGATTTAGTTGATCATGGCTAAATACAGACTTTAAGTCAATTAGACCATTCAACTATATCCTACTAGCAAGTACTAATAATAAGTAGATCACCTCAATGAAACGAGTTTCATTCCAATAGATTTGTTCAATATATCTTCACATGACGGGCCCATCGCTCAAGATAACTAGAAGCAAATATATTCATTAATGATCATTACAACCATTAACCAAATTAGCTTATATTGAGATTAATCAATATATAGCACAAGGAAAAATGATTTCCTTCAAGTATTTTGAAATACTTAAACAAGAGCTCCACCAAGAACTCTACTTGGTCGATTAATGTATCTTTATAATTTAATACAATTAGAGGCGCTTCTCTAAAACAATTAAATCTCCAAGATACATCAAATCCCAAGATATTTGAGAATATCATCATTTAGATAAATCACATTCTAATAGAAAGTTAATTAAGGAAACATATAACCTTATAACGATTCTAATTTTCTCAATAGTAATATGTAATTATCTAGTGAAAAATTTACCACTTCAAATGATCAGTTTGAAGCCAAGAATCTCATTAACGGTTCTCATCCTTAATTCCAAACTTACTACTCAAGAATGACGGATAAACATTAATTTATCTCAATTAATTTTCAGCCAAATGAATGCAAACAAGTTTACGCCATAGACAATACACTTATCAACAATATTTTGCAATAGACCAAGTTCACCAAAATTCATACATACAAAGCTAACAAGGAAATATTTCATGAGAGTTATTTCACCACATGTAAAAAGGTTTAACAAGACAGCAAATTACAACATGCCACTTATTAATTACAAAATTCATTGACTTTGACTGATCCGTATAAAATTATTTATTCTCTATATATAATAGAAGAAAAATAACATCCATTAGATGGATTTTCAAAACATATACTCAGTCAAATATTTTACACAAGAAGATTGCAATTAAAAGTGACTCAAGAAAGTAGACGTTATCTATTTCTTATATTTGCTAGTACCCTTTCACAACCAACTAATTTTAAACATTGTCATGGTTAAAAATCTTAACTAGATATAAACCTTCTCAATTAATCCATTAGTAGGTAATTAGAAGTGAGTCAACTAATTTGCATTTGCTCATAAAGAGACCATACAAATTATCTTACTCTCGAAGCATCCTTAAATTTCAAACACGCACTTGATAGTCATTAAAAGCAATTTGTAATTACTTTTCACTATCCTTAGCAATTTTAAATTTAATACTTCTTCTAAATTCATCTAACTTGCAAAGTTAGAACTTCATGGATTTACCCCCACATTTGACATCTTTGTATGATAACATAAAGATCAAATGTAAGAGTGAGACCGGTATCAACTCTAATTATATGAGAGAAACATCTTCTTAGAACATAGCATAGGAGAAAATTCACATGTTAGCCAATATACCAAGGATTTTAGAATTAAAATCTTTCAAGTACATTGCTACCACCCATCCTAAAAGGTTTCACTAATAGTAGTATTTCTTACAATTTTAGCTTTTATCCTTTTATGTGAAATACGTACTCGCGAGAAGTACCCCCACATTGCAAAAGATAGTCAAGCTAAAACATCATCTTTTCAAAGTTTGAGTTACTACCACTCAAATACTTAAGATATATCCTTTTCGGAATAAGGCAAGCCAAATTCAAAGATTCTCTTAAAGTATTACTTTGGTAATTTCAAACTTTAAAGACAAACTACTATTGTAACCCTTTAAGTAGCAATTTTCTCATGCACCATCTCATAATAATTTTGAGTAATTGGAAAAGTCTTACTATGAACTGATTCAAATGCTTTTGAACAAATTCACATCAAAGTTAGACTTACATCCGCTTCATGAGATTATAACCAATATAAGTTTCTTACTAGTTTTAACTGAGCTTTGTAACAAAACTTTACTTAGCACTTTAATTTACAATTAAATAGCTATAAAGAGGTCTAAGCTTGCAACCAATAAAGTGACAGCATATTTTACATGTCAAGTATCGTACTATTAATAGTCACACAAATTAGCTAACAATGAGCAAGGTGATTCAACTTCATAAGAGAACACGTTCTCTTAACTAAGTTACAATTCACCTATTCATAGAAATTTGAGACTTTCAATTAATAGCATCATACACCAATTTAAATTACTTATCCGTGATGGAAACATAATTTAAATCATATAAGGATCATAACCCAATTTAAATTAACTAAACATGATGAGACACAATTTAAATTATCTAGGTCATTATAACCAAATTTAAATTAATCATTCATGATAGATACATAATTTAAATCTTCATGGTTAACCTGCCGTTCACAAACGATTTAGTTATCAAATCGAGATAATTAAACTTTATTCTCAGATAAATATCACATTCAACTACTAAGTTAATCACAGGTATCAGACAAGTACCGCAAGACAGCAAAATACAACTTCACAAAAAAACAACATTTGTTTTTCTTTACCTAACCACTCAAAATATTCTACAATTGAATATGAGTCATTTCAGAGATTTTATGACACTTAGAAATATAGTGATGCACTTACTACATTACACGAATGAGCACTAAAAACACTTTTAGATTCACACATTCGTTTATGAGTCCTGCAACAACACTTTATATTTCTCATTGTCATTAATCTTCAATTTCAAGTTGTAAATATATGAAAGTGTTTGGCTTCAAAGAGGTGCACTCTTACTCATATATTTACAAACTACTTAAGCGACTCATAAGAATTATAAATTTTGAGACTAGTAAAGTAAACTACAGTTTTTCCGTTCCGTCTCATGTATTTTACTTATCAAGGTAATTAACATTAGGTTGAACAAAGTTTTTCAGACAATTTTTCCTCAATTGTCACCTAGTTGGTCATACGCAAGAAAAGCTACAAGAACGTTATTGTACAGTTCTAATTATCAATACTACAAAGGTGTCATACACTGAATATTCCAATTTAATGGAATAATCTCAAACAATATGACTGTACCGAATTTTCTCCAAAATTCTCTTGAAGTATTTATTAGAATACAACACGAATGATCAAGGCTTCTCTCATCCGCTTATTCAGTCATTGATTTTCTCAAGTAACTGAAATCATAACACGAACTTAGATAAATAGTACTTTTCATAATAACATCGTTAATATAGTACTAATTTTCTAACTCATCAATTAGTGCGTTTAAATAATACTTCCCAAAAGATTTGGATGTATCCGAAATCTCATTCAACAAGGTTGAAACCAACGATTTTTCCGAACATTCAAATAACTTTTAGATCAATCAACAAATATACAAATGGTAGTAGATCAGTTTTATGCTCATGATCTAAATAACTCAAAACTTGATCTCAATCAGCATGATGATCCATGAGATATTTTGTTCATATATAAAAATTAGTAGGATTCATATTTCATGAACCTTTACAACTAATTTTTACTACGACAGCACAAAATTAACAATCTAGAGCACCAATTATAAAATTTTATTTGATTAGCCCAATTATTTACTTGCGCTAATTTTCACCGTTTCATGTTACCTAGAATCATCAATTACAAGCATAAGAGATTTGACTACATATAATAATCATTACAATTTAACATATTCTTCAAATATATTAAATTACTTGCACAAAGAATTAATCTTTCAAGTTCAATGATTATACGGACAAATCTGGATCATATCGAATCAACTACAATCAACAAATAACATGATTACTATTTTCTCTTAGACTGTTGGAATATAAATTGCACAACAAGCAGATTAAGCAAATAATCACATAGGGGCAATCATGTATTTGACAGTTTAATTGAAACGATTGCAGTGAATCAACACATAGTAACACAAGCATCTAAAATCAATCTTTTCAAAGTAATAAATAAGAAAGATTTAGAAAAACTTATCGGGTAGATCGAGTCGCCTTAGGAAGACTGTCCTAAGAGAAAATATTGCCCCCAATTGGTGCAACTCAGGTACAGGCAAATTCCTCCGAGGATAAAATGATCACGGACTACGTACCACAAATCAGCACACAGGTATGTAATCACCGGCGGTCCTATCTCAGTCGCCTTGAATCTCACGAACGAATCTCTAAGAACAGGGAGTAATCAAACAATGAAAATAATGCTAGAGAATTGATGTTTCTCTCCAAAATTTCGTATGTTGACTGCTGGGTTTTTTAGGAGTATTTATAGTTAGGTTTTTAGAGTTTTAAAGTAACCCTAAACTGACTAACTTCGGCCCAAGAAAACCACTTTTCCGTCACGAGCGCGACCGCGGTAGAGTCCAGCGCGGCCGCGCACTTGTGCCGAAAAAACTGGCCTCGACTTTGTACGTCCAGCGCGGTCGCGGACAAAGCCAGAGCGCCCGCGCACGTAGTCAGCCTGTTCCAACGTTTTCCTTAGCCAAGCAATCAGTCCAAAACTCAATCGAAGTTCCAAGGTCATATACCTATGGACTTCACACCACAAATACACATGGAAATTAGTTTAGACAAACTAAAATTTCCAACAGAATACCCTTACCATGGAATTTGCCCTTATTTCGATTTTTGTTACCACCTTTGTTATGATTAGTGACAAAGAAAAATTGGCCAGAGGGGTTGTGGCCATTTGGCCTATAGACAGGTTGGGGACTGAAGGTTGGGGCGGCAGGAGGGCTGGTGGTTTTGGCAGTTTCTTTGGTGGCTGCTAAGGCGCTTAGGGAGGAATGGGTTTGATTGGCAAACCGCTTTTGAAGAGCTTCCTCTTGAATGATAAGATCCTTAAGGTCATCTATGGTGGTGTCCCCTTTAGAGTTTTGAGTGGTGATAAATTCTTTGTAGTTATGACCAAGGCCGTTTAAGATTCTACTACGAAGGGTTTGGGGAGAGACAGTGTTGCCGGCTTGAGAAATAGAATGGGCGATAGTTTTAGCATGAAGAATATAGGCTTGGATTGTCATACCCGGGGAGAGGGTTAAATTATGAAGCTCATCTTGGAGCTTTTGGATGTGTATGGTGGTTGCAACCCCAAATTCCTTGGCTAAGAGATCCCATGCCTCCGGGGCGGTGTTACATGGGTTAACATGGGGCTGAACTTCAGAAGTAACGGTGTCTTTGATCCATCCGAGGACGAATCGAGAGGTGTGCATGAAGGCATCATAGGCCGGGCTGTTTGTGGTAGCGGGTGGGACAATACGGGTGGGAGGGATTTTGTCGGAGACAACATGGGTTAAAGAATGGATTTCTAGCCTAGAAAGGAAGAGGGAACTCCAATTTTGGTAGTTCTCGTTAGACAATCTACAGTGACCCATGTAAGATTGAACATTGAAGAGGATTGGGAGACCATATTTGTTTGAATTACCTTGTCCTGAACCATTGGCGGCCATGGTGCCGGTTTCCTTTGATTGATCGTCACCCATGGCTTTTAGAATGCTCTGATACCATGAACGAAATAATCACCTGCATAAAAGAAGATTAAGAACAATAGAGAGAAGAAGAACTGACTGGAAGGAAGAATATTAAGAACGGGGAGAAGAGTCAGAGAGAGACACAGAGACACGGCAAGAAGGAAAGAGAGAAAACCCACGTTAAGTGGTATCTTTGTTTTTGATATTTTTATAATGAAACAAGGTATACAATCAGTAATTCTGTGAATGATATTTTCCTTATTCTATCCTAATCACAATACTATATTAAAGGGACTAATTTACTGGTGAATATATACAAGATATACACAAATGAATATGCAAGATATGCTATGTTTATTCCTCATGTGCCTATTATGAAGGAGAGTCAGAACCCGTTGCTTGAGGTGCACCAATATTGCTTTCAGTGAGCACGACTCGTGCCAAAGGGCACGAGTCGTGCCCTTCACAGCTGTTCGAGAATAGTTGCACCTTTTCAAGGGAAAAGACACAAAACCTTTTGACTCTCCTTATATACTTCCCCATCCGAATTTCAATTCATACATACAGTCATTTGAGCCTTCCTACCATCTAGTAAGATAGAAAAACATACCCAATTCATTGGCATATTGTTGCATCAAATCCTTCAAAGTTCAAAGTTTCAAACATAGTGTTGTTCGTTAGAGTATTTGATTTGGAGTGCTCCTATCATATACTTAAAAGTCGTTTTATCTTACTAGAAGATTGCCATTGAAACCGTAAGCACCTATGCGGGGCAATAACTTCTTACGGAGATTGTATTTAATATAAGACTCGACTTGTCTCATAGTTTTTCCAATCTCCGTTACTTTTTCTGTTAAGTTTTCAGTTAAGTTCTTGAGAAGCCTACCAAAAGTCCAACAATCGTAAGAAGTTATTTACGCTTCTTCAAGATCTTCAAGAAATGGCAACCGAGAAAGACACCACCGCATCCAGTCAAGGGAACGTAATGCCTCCTTCTCAAGGTGATGCAACGTTCAACAATGTTGCACCCGCTACTACACCGTCTCACTCGGTTCATGGTAAGAAACCTCCTTCACGTACAACCTCAAGGGTTGCACCTCTTAATGTTCTCCCTCCGTCTCATGTGTTCGTGCATGCTGAAAGACCGGGTATTCTTACCAGGATGGACTTTAAGAGGTGGCAACAGAAAATGTTGGCCTATTTGACAACATTAAAATTGGTGCAATTTCTTTGGGAATAACCACCATTGATATCCGACGAGGATGAATCCAAAGCAAAGAATGACTTGGATACATGGAATCACAACGATTTCTTGTGTCGCAATTATATTCTTAATGGCTTGGATTATGCACAATACAAAATGTGTCGTGGCATAAAGACCGCGAGAGAACTTTGGGATTTTCTCGAGATGCACAATACTATGTGTATTGTGACTAAAAGACCGCAAGTGAACTTGGTGGAAACAAGTACCGGAAACAAGAGAAAGAACACCGGGAAAGTGAAGAGGACCGCCAAGAAGGTCAAAGGTAGTTGTTTTAATTGTGGCAAACCCGGGCATATGGCTAGGGAATGTCGACATCCTAAAATCAACAACCAAGGTGGAAACCCTCTTCAAGCCAATGTGAATGAAGATAGAAATGTTCCATTGAACTTCGAGCAACTTAGTCTATCGGGATAAGTTTTGAACTGACCAAATGTGGTTATTATGTTAGTAAAGGGTACCTTGTTGAAGGACTCCTTAACTTGAATTGTAAATGTTTTATCCGCCTAAGTGCGAAGAATAAAATTTCAAATTTTATTTACTTGGTTTGAAGTGTTCCAATTGTTATGGCATGTTCAATTAGGTCGTGTAAATTTAAATTCACTAAGTCGACGAGTTAATTTAAAATTACTACCTAAGATGAAGGTTGATTCGCAAATCAATTGTGATTTCTTTTGTAGAAATCAGTTCAAACCAGAGATAGTAAATAGATAGTTCTTTACTTCTATTAATGATTGCATTTGATAATGCAAAGTTCATCTTTTGGAAAAGTAAAAGTAAAACCTTAAAGTTTTAAGTAAACAATAAGGTTTGTGATTCATCTTAATTAACAATTAAGAATTTCGTAGTGATAGAGGTGGTTAGTATGTAGTATCGTTTGAAAAATAATTGCTGGGACGCTGACACTTATTTATCAAACGAATGCTTCTTACACACTCAAATCAATTGAATCACAGAAAAAGGAAAGATAGAACTTTTAAGGAGATGTTGAACTCCTTATTGATAAGTTCCGTCTTATGTGGGTATACCTAGCAAAGGTAGAAATATCTAAACCTAAAGAGGTTAAGATAGGACCCAAAACCATGGATTACGTTTCCATTGGAATGCGGTATTCTTCGAAAGCAAAGGATTGAAGAGACCAAGGTTGAAGAGACCTCACTTGAACATAGTTATGACTATGTTGTCAGGAGATAACATGGTTATTACAATTAAATGACTCCACATAAAGGAAAATATTAAATATGAATTAGGATATTCATAAAATATTTGATATATGGAGGTACACCTCAAGTGTGGGGGTACAAGCTAAATACATAAGTTCTATTGATATGAACTTCTAGTATTAACAAAAACTGTTAAACTGTTAACAGTTAAAAGAATGGATCATCATATATTTGGAAGTTATTTGATGATAAAAACTCCTAACGAATTTGAAGTATTCGTAAGTTGTTTTATAAATACCTAAACTGTGGGGGTATTTGGCTAAAGTAGAAATCCTTAAGCAAGACACGTTATATTCTTTGAGAATATACTTTCTTGAAATGATAGAAAATGCATAAATTTTAATAAAAAAATTTATAGAAACTGTGGTGGTCTTCTTAATAAGAAGAAGAACCAAGATGTAGTTGGAGGACAAAAGTTACTAATTCTTTTGGTTCTAAATTTTCTAAGATGGAAAATAAATTGAAACTGTTAAATAATTGGTAACAGTTAATAGTGCATCCTATTCTATTTTGAAAGATGGTTGATCTTCCTATGCGAACCGTTGGGTTGCAAAACTAGAAGTGCCAAGGATGAAACCTTTAAATGTTAGACTCTTAAAAACAATAAGAAGAATTTTCAAGAGGTCTAGTCTAAAGAGTGAAAAGTACTTTTCTTGATAAAAGGATCTTGAAAGGTAGTCTCTACAGACAATAGAATCAAGGAATGCAGTATTCTTTGAAAAAAAATATCATTCCTGCTAAGGACAGGAAATAAGGTAAATTCTCAAAAGAGAACATATGAATCTACAAACGGTCCATCTCAAGTTGAAGATGAAGGACTTAGACGTAGTAAAAGGGCAAGAGTGGAAAAGTCTTTTGGTCCTGATTTTCTATCATTTATGTTGGAAAACGAATCAGCAACTGTTAAGGAAGCGTTATCTGGTCCGGATAGTTCGTTCTGGAAAGAGGCTATTAACAGTGAGACAAAATCCATAATGCTTAATAATACTTGGGAATTGGTAGATCTCCCTCCAAGTTGCAAACCATTAGGTTGCAAATGGATTCTTAAAAGAAAGTATAAAGCCTATGGATGCATTTGATAAGTATAAAGCCAGGCTAGTTGTCAAAAGGACATTATGATTCATGCAAGATTATCCCATTGACACAACAGAGCGTTTTATGTCGCACAACCGTGTTGGATCTACTTGTGTATTCATATGAACTAAAACAAGCAACTAAACAGTGGCATGAGAAGTTCGATAGAACTATGTTATCAAATGGATTCAAGATTAATGAATGTGACAAATGTGTCTACATACATTAAAGGAACATCTGAATCATTTGTTAATAGTCTGTCCTTACGTGGATAACAATGGTAGTCATGAATTGATCATGAATACCAAAGACATGATAAAGAAGAACTTTGACAAGAAAGATATGGGATTAGCCGATGTCATATTAGAAATAAAGATTTCTAGAACATCAGAAGGAATAATCCTATCTCAATCCCATTATCTTGAAAAAAGTACTTCGAAAGTTCAAGTAGAATCTTGAGAGGTAATCTCTGTAAGATAGATTCCTGAAAGGTAGACTCTAAGGAGGTCAAACCACTTAGAGATACTGAATACTTGGGAAGTCGGATCGGTACAGAGATCATTGTAATAAATCACTAAGGATAGTCAAAGTACTTAGAGTACTTAAAGATATTCTTGTGATTACAGATTACAATAAATAAGATATTCAATAGTATGAAAATGATATAGTGATTGGATAACAGACACAAATAAACTCCAAGGTGAAAAATGTGTTCACAATAAATGGAGCAACGGTGTCAAACTTCCAAGACAACTTGAACAACTCGATTCAATAAGGAATCTGAATCTATAGCATTAGATAAAGATAAAAGTTGAATGGTCTTGGAAGATATTCCTTTGTGGAATAAGTTTGTGTCTACATGACCTAAGACATTGTGACGACAATGAGAAATAGGAAAAGGTGTAGAACATCATGGTAAGTCTAGACATATTCGTCTTAGACACAATACCATTAAACAGTTGATCAAGAATGGCGTTATCACTATTGATTATGTAAAGTCATGTGATAACTTAGCGGATCTGTTTACCAAAGGTATAAATCGAGATCAACTGTATAAACTGTTAAGGGGAATGGGTTTAAAACCCACAACAAAAGGACTTATAGCGGACACTCAACCTTGAGAAATGGAGATCCCAGGCCCTTGGTTCAATGAGACAACCAAGTTATAAGTTCTAGTAGAGTTACTTGGAAACAACAACTCGGTTTATTAACCTGGAGACGTTGAATACTCATTCCCAGAACATCCAAGTACAAGCACATGCAGCAGTGGTAAGGATAAGTTGAGAAAACTTTTAATGATTTCTATACCTACGGGTGGAGTAGTGCATGATACTCCTCATAGTGAGAATCACCTATATAAGCGAGAGGTAATTAGGCCGCCTCTAAATGAACACTTATGAATGAGATACGGTCCAGGGCCGAAATGGACAAAACGTGAGAACAACAATTGTTAGAATTTGTTATTATGTGAGTATTATTGTCTTGGTATACATCCGAGTCACTGGTTCAAAGCGACTCGCTACCAAATGGCTAGTATATCCGATAATATTTCACTAGGGAGGATTCAAGGCCACAAGCTATCTATCCCGATGTAATAATAGTTCGCCGGAACTTTGGACAAAATTGCATTCATGCATTAATTGTCATTCATGTGGGGGATTGTTAGAAATGGGTAACGAAAGTTAAGTTTGACTTAACGTTGACCTAACTTCCTAACGAAATTCGTTAAATAGTTAACGAAGCAAGTTACAAAATGTATTCTACATTTAGCGTAGATTATGAAACTCATTTATTGTCTCAAAACCATTTCCGGGTGAATGAGAAATTAATGACAAAGTTTTGTAACTTAACGAGAGTTGGTTAAAAGGGTCAATTTGATCGTTTGGATCAAATTGGATTTAAACTGTGTTTTTGGCTGATGAAATTGTGCAATCTGGTGATCAGAACGAGTGGGGACTCTGGGCACGAGTCAAATGGACCTTAACGGACCTTGGCTCAAAACTGATCAGAACGAGTGGAAACTTGAAGAACGAGTCGTGAGCACGAGTCGTGCCCTTCACAGCTGTTCAAGAATAGTTGCACCTTTTCAAGGGAAAAGGCACAAAACCTTTTGACTCTCCTTATATACTTCCCCCTCCGAATTTCAATTCATACATACAGTCATTTGAGCCTTCCTACCCTCTAGTAAGATAGAAAAATATACCCAATTCATTGGCATATTGTTGCATCAAATCCTTCAAAGTCCAAAGTTTCAAACATAGTGTTGTTCGTTAGAGTATTTGATTTGGAGTGCTCCTATCATATACTTAAAAGTCATTTTATCTTACTAGAAGATTGCCATTGAAACAGTAAGCACCTATGCGGGGCAATAACTTCTTACGGAGATTGTATTTAATACAAGACTCGACTTGTCTCATAGTTTTTCCAATCTCCGTTACTTTTTTTGTTAAGTTTTCAGTTAAGTTCTTGAGAAGCCTACCAAAAGTCCAACAAGAGAGTCTTATTCTATTCTCATACCGTACCACATGGATTTATGACATGAAAATCCACACGGCATTCAACATGTTCTTATCCAATAAGCTTTTATCAATGTGCTGACATTTTACATCCTAATTCAAATTTTAAAATTGCTTAAATATAACAGCAAAATCTCACATATTAAAATAAATACAATTAGATTAGGTTAATTTTTTTATAAATTTGAAAATATCTAAAATTCGAATTAAATATATATAAATATATGGAGATAATACGATTTCATATTCTCTCTCCCCCCCTTCTCTAAGTTTTCTTTATATAGTGATACATTTCATATCTCTTCCACTTTCTCTGATTTGTCCCTACCCAAAATGAGATTATATATCCCTACTATTTGTTTGTTCAACACAACATACGTGCTCCCACTATTACATTTGTTAACCATATATATGAATTAATGTTTCTTTTACTATCTATTTACATGTTGCTAGAATCCTCAAATTTTCAAAATTTTGATTGAATTTCTTTTTGAAAACAAGATTTTTTATTGCATTTAAAATTTATTTATATATTTTATCTAATTTAATTATCTTTGATGTTGCAGGTGTCGAAGACATCGACGACAATTAATGAGAATGCATACATTCCGAGAAACAAAATGGATTTTCAGATATTAGAGCTTTACGAGTCGTTCTTTTCATACTCCGTATTAAATGTTTTTTGGTCAATGAGCATAATAATTATTTTCTTTATCAAATTAATTTTCTAAATAGTTTTTTTTTTAGAAGAATAGTGTGGTAATAAGACTTTTGTTTAATTGCCAAACAAGTACATATTCACCAAAATATAAATTAACGGGTCACAATAGCCAGATCAAATTATATTGGTTTGCTTGATATCCTGGATACAATGCCTTTCAATTAAGGAGCTCTTACATTATTTCATTGCTCATCAATAGAAAATTCAAATTTATTATATGTTCCGTTTCATATGTCACATTGCAATTAACAGTTCAAATGTATTACTCTCTCTGTTCCGTTTTACATCTCACACTATTATAGAAAGTTCAAAATTAAGTATATATTAATCTCTTTCTTCCAAAATTAATATCTAAATTTTTTTAAAATTCGCTTTTTGATTGATAAGAATAAATTTAAACAAAATTTGGGCATTTATTTTGGGACGGAGCATCATATAAATGACTGCTATCAATATCCCCCGATCTTTGCTCCATTTACTAACTCTTTGATTTTATTTTACAGTATTTTGGCCTTGCAACTCCGAAATAAAACCTTACACCATCTGTCAAGGGTGGAGCCAAGACTACCAACAATGGGCTAGATGAAATGGAGATGAAACCCATTTCATCTAGATGAAACGGTACAATGGAGAGATGAAAGGTGTGGAATGAAATTTTTCATCCGGGGTGAAAAAAAAAGTTGTCCGTCTTGCCACGTATCAGTCTCCCATTGGCCTGCATTTGGCGCGTGTGCCACACCGCCCAGGATGGCGCGTGTGGCGTTCGCCTTTTCCCCCTTTTTTTTTCCTTGATTTTCCACGTGGCTTCATCCGATTGGTCCGTTGGATTTTCAAATTTTTTTTATCCCAATTCTTTGAGTTATATTATCACCTAGTAAATTAATTTTTTTCACCAAAATTCATCATTTTTTTTTCCTATAAATTGATATAAGTTTCATTTGATTTGGATACAAAAAAAAACACTCATTTCTCAATTATTCTTCTTCATTTTAGCCTTTATTTAAAAAAATTATTATTTTTTTTCCCTATAAATTGATGCAATATTTTTTTGATTAAGTGTAAAATATTTTTTAATTATAAATAATAATAATAATTATTATTATTTTACTAATCATAAAAATAGAGAATATAAATAAAATAAAAGTGATGTGATATAGAATGATGAGTTGGAGGGAGTTGAAATTTGATTTAATTTAGCCATTGTAGGGGGTTAAATGAAATGGGTAGATGAAATATTAGGTGGATGAGAAAAAGTGTAAAAAGTGTTAGATGAAATGGGGGAGTGAGATGAAACCACTTTACATAGTCTTATAAAGTTATTTTATATACATCATTGGTATTTTCTTCACTTTGCTGAACTACCGAGATATGAGGCTATGATTTACGTATTAGATAGTGTAATTGCGTGAGGTATGCTAAAAGCTTAGTTCTAATATTGAAGAACAAAAAAAATTCAAGTTTTCTCTTGAAAGAGCGAATTAAATATTTTATTTTTGACATTCCCGTTTGGACCAAGGGAGTATCAGGTTTTCATTTTTAAACCTTCTCAAATTAAATATTGCATTTCTAATATTTGAAAAAATTATAGGAAAATATGATTATTTTACTAGCAATACACTGACAAGTAAAATATAATTGTTTTTAAGCATTGACAAGTCGCATGTAACATATATTTTGCTCAAGTCTTTTAATAGAGTAGTCTATTTTTTAATTAATTATTTTTATTAGGTCCCATTCTTAAGTTTCATTAAAAATGCAGTATAATATTATAATGATATAAATAAATAAGATGTTAATATAAAAATGTTTAACAAATATAACACAATATCGATTTTGAAACTTGAGAAATAATCCCAGTAAAGTAATGTGAAAATTACTTCCAGAATATAATCCAATCCCAAAGTGTAGGGAACAAAAAATACGTAGTCTATATTATATATTAAAGCAGAAGAAAATGCAATGCACACACCCTGTCATGTGGCTTTATGACGTAGAATTCCACGTGACGGTTTCTCATTCGTTTTTCTTAATTATTTATACAACTTGAATTTCAGTCGGATTTCACTCTTAATTTTGAATATTCTGATTTCGGATTTCAATCTCAAATTTGAATATTCTGATTTCAAATTTCAATTTCAAGCAGGAGAAATTAGATAAGTAGGCAAGAAAGAAGAAGAGGTTATCATTTTATTTCAAACATTTAATTCTATTTTTTCAATTGAGCAGGATGTATTGGTTTAATACTCCTAACAGTATGTGCTATTTTTTACCCGGTTGACATTATTGTGGGTAAATTGAGGAGGATGGTTGACCAAAATTTTATTTAGTAGATTGTGATTTCATTTTGTATTTTTTATTTCTGATTATTCTGGAAAAAAAATGTGATCTTTATTTGTTTCACATATATACATGTTTAATGTTTTGTTTAAGCTAATCCACTAATTTATTTGTGAGTATAGCACAGTTTGTGACATCAATTGTGATTAATTGGACATAATGGATGTGACTTTGCAATTAATTAAAATAATTTTAATGGAGTTCCTATTTTAAAAGTTTTGAATTGAAAAAAGCTTTTGAATTTTCTTGCTACAGTTGTGTACAAATATATAACTCTATAAAACCATAATAGGAGTATATCCAAAAATCCCAGAATAGTGCAAGAGATACCTGAAATTGAGAAGCTTTCGATTCAATTTCAGCTTTAATGACGGTGTAAGAGGCGTTATATGGAAATGAAGATGGCACTGAATGAAGGGAGCATGAGAGGAATCCGGAAGAGTGTTGGTGGTTGCGAAATGATGAAAGGAGATCGGAATGAAGTATAAACTGAGATTTCTATTAATTTGGAATCGAGAATGAAATCGATAAAGGGGAGTGGATATGAGAAATGTGACAAGAAATTATTGATAAGCTTCGTCGAATTGTAGAATGGTTAGGGGTCGGTGGTTGAAAGGGGTTGCTGGTAGGGTGAGAGAAAGAGGGGATGAGAGGATGGGGCAAACTTTGAAGAATCTTAGTACTCAAACCAAATTATTTTTTTAAAAAAATAATTTATCCATAAATGAAAGATTACATTTAAAATATTTACTGAAAAAAAAGAAAAAAAAAATTCTAAGGATATTTATATATTTTTTTGATTATGAAGACCAATCGTGAGAATCCAAAGGCTCGACAGTGCAAATATTATGAATTTTCGCAGCATTTTATTTGGGATAAGTCAAAGCGAGAATGGCATCCTAGAAAGAAAGGCACAACAATAGAACGAATTTACCATATCCCCGTGAATTCAGCCGATATCTACTATGTGAGGATAATATTGAATCATATTGATGGTGCTACATGCCATAATGATTTGAAAAATATAAATGACACTATGTATGATGATTACAAAGCAACATGTTATGCTCTAGAATTGTTAGACGATGACAAATAATATGTTGATGGAATCAAAGAAGTAAATGAATGGGGATCTCCGGATTACTTAAGAAGACTATTGGCGATGCTACTACTATCTAATAGTATGTCGAGGCCACAAGACGTTTGGAATAAAACTTGGCAACTTCTGCAGATGATATCATCTACAAACATCGAAAGAATTTTAACAATCCTGGTAAATGTTTTAATATGTTATATTTCTTTTTTTATGAAATATCATAAAATTTATTTAACGTATCACATTGCATATATTATTTTTTAACAATTTTATTAATCATTTTTTGAGCATTTTCTTCTTAATGTGAATCAATTTCTTATATACAGGTCTAACACTCACTGACGAGCAAGTTAAAAAATTTGCATTGACTGAAATTGATAAGTTATTGGCAACAAATTGCAGCAGTCTCCAGAATTTTATAGATATGCCTAAACCTAACACTTCTGTTATATGTGATGCGGAGAATATGCTAATATTAGATGAAATATCTTACGGCGTAGATGAGATGAAGGCTCAGCACTATAGATTATATACATGTTTTACCGAAGAACAAAAGATGGTTTATGATAAGAATATGATTGCAGATGATGGTGATAATGATGGAGTGTTCTTTCTGTGTATGGGTATGGAGGTACGGGAAAGACTTTCATATGGAAGATATTGTCCTCGGCCTTACGAAGTAGGAGGAATATAGTTCTTCATGTGGCTTCTAGCGGTATTGCTTTTTTGCTTCTTCTGAGGGGAAGAACTGCTCACTCCAAATTCGGTATACCCATCCAGGTCGATGAAAGCCCAACCTGCAGCAAGATCAAATCGGGTTCTGAAGTGTGTGCTAAAGAAAACAAAGCTCATAATTTGGGATGAGGCTCTAATGACCCACAAGTACTGCCTCGAGGCTCTTGACAAGAGCTTAAGGGACATTATGCATACGTCTAACGGTCAATGCTCTGATAAGACCTATGGTGGATTAGTTGTTGTGTTTGGAGGAGATTCTAGGCAAATATTGTCGGTTGTTCCCAAAGGAAGCCGACATGATATTGTGCATGCTACCATTAGCTCATCTAAACTTTGATATTCGTGTGAGGTTCTTAAATTGACAAAAAACATGAGATTACACGTAAACTCATCTGATATTAAACTCTCAATATTTTATATCAATCGTTGTCTATATGCAGGTCGGATCATCTTCTTCTAATGCTTTGAAGACCAGAAATTTTGCTGAATGGATATTACGGGTCAGAGATGAGGATGTTGGTGGAGAAGTTGATATTAAGCTACCATATGATATTCTGATAAGATAAGCAGTTGATCCTATTGCAACTATCGTTGAATATACATATCCTAACATATTACAAAACATGTTTCTTGATGGATTCTTTCAGAATAGGGTTATTTTGGCACTAACAAATGAAATAGTAGACAGTATCAATGATTATGTGATGTCATTGTTGCCCGGTGAAGAGGTAGAGTACATGAGTTCAGATAGCATCAGCAAGGAGGACGGAGATATTGCTGGCCACGAGGATATATTTTCTGTTGAGTTTCTTAATATGATTAAAATGCTCGGGAGATCAAACTGATTTACAAGGATATATTTTCTGTTTAGTTTTATCCAAATTTGGATGGTTGATATTTTTCTAAAATGAGATGGAACTCCATTCAAACTGTTGGGAGATCAAACTGAATTACAAGGATCTAAATTCCTTGAGTGTTTATATTGGATCAATAATTTGCGTTTTTGTTAAATTTTATTTGGGATTGGTATGTTATTTTATGAATCTCTTAAAATTTCTTGATTATTTCTTTGACCCATGACTAAACAGTAATAGATACACTAATACTTAGATAAAATACATTTTATTGTTTTTTTTTTTTTTTTTTTAGTAAAAGCAACACATTAACGTTAGTTTTTTTCCATAGTTAGGCAATAAGAGATATTGATATACTAATTATATGTGTAGATCTCTCTGCCTCTCTCTGTATATGCATATGTATAGTGACTATATATACCTACCACTTTTCTTTAGAAAAACGAATAAAATTACAATTTATTAATTAATCTTATTGTCCTTTTAGATACATATTTTCTAATTACATAATTAGTCTTACTATGTCCGTCGAATTTCGACGGGTTACTAACTAGTGTTATATTTATAATAAAGACTATTAAATTTCAAAATTCCATTTGTAACATTTCTTCATATTAAGTGTTACATTTCAGATGACGAACAACACAACTTTTTTGTTTGTTACAAAATAAAATTTTACAAAAATAATTCAAAATTAATCATGATGTTGCTACTTTGATTCGTCAAGTCGAGACTAACACAACGGTATTTTCAAAGTTTTTTTCGACTTCAAAATCTCAAGTCATTTCATATTAAAGTTATTGGAGGTTTTTTTTTAAAAAAAAACGCGTGGCAGATGCTGAACGCCATGATCAAGACTTGGACGGAACAAACTTAAGTAGGGGTGAAGCATCACCCAAATTATTGTCTTTAGTTATAAAGTGAAAATATTAAGCCCCTTAAAAAAAAAAAAAAATCAATCCGCCACTTGCTGGAATCATATAGCTTCGTTTCTTTTTCAAATTTACTCTAGTTATAAGGAGAAATGGAGATGGACTTCCCAGAAATGTTTAAGTAGTTTCATTGTCCAATGGGTACAACTAGTTAACCAATGGGTACAACTCCAAAAACCATTATGGCATAAATCAATGTAGTTTTGACAATAGCTACAAGGGTGGCTATGAAAATTATACTAATATTTATTAATATATTCTTTTTTTGGTTGGATTATCTATTTATGATTCCCCCAAATGATCTTTATAAGCAACTATATCCAGTTTTTATTGATGGAGATGGAGCACTCTATATATTTAGTCAATTATATTCTTTAAAAAATAAAAAATAAGATGACTTGATGTTTTCTCATAATTATATGAATATCTTGTTGATTTTGTTGAGCAAACTGCAATTTGGATACATGTGAGTGACTATTTTTTATAATTTGGTACCTAAAAGTGAAATAGTTGCAACCCCGATAACATTTACTAACCTCCGTCCCATAATAGCTTACTCGTTTACTGTTGAGAACGGAAAATAAGGAGTGAATATATATATAATGTTATTAAAGTAGAAGTTGTGAGTGGGTAGGAGAGAGAAAGTGAGGTCCGATAACATTTACTAACCTCCGTCCCATAATAGCTTACTCGTTTACTGTTGAGAACGGAAAATAAGGAGTGAATATATATATAATGTTATTAAAGTAGAAGTTGTGAGTGGGTAGGAGAGAGAAAGTGAGGTAAAGAATAGTAAGTGGATAGTGGTTGTGAGTATGACAAGTGGGTCCCATGAATAAAGAAGTATTAAAAAGTTTCTTTTTTAGGAAAGTGTGACTTTAAAGTGGGACACCCAAAATAGCAAAATGAGTAAGATATTATGGAACGGAGGGAGTACATTTTGTCGCAAGCTGATGTAAAAAGATGTAATCCGATTTCTAACATATACGTTTTATTGCAATTTGGTAACTTGCGTTTTCTTAAAAAAAAAAAACATTTTGGTAGGTTCTGCATCAATTTTCAACAAAATAAAATGTGAATGTGAGGAATTAGGTTGCAAACTTTTTAAATTTTGAGAATCAAATTACAAAAGTGATTAAAATACAGGTTACAAAATTACAATTAGCCCTGATTTTAATGTATGGCATCTAATTGTGTATGTAATGTAGAACATGAAAATTGATGTTAAATATTCAGATTCAAGGACAAAAGTTGTAAGAAATGAAGTTTCATGTATGGCATCTAATGCGAGACCCCACTCCACTCCACTCACACCCCCACCCCCCCTCCCCCGTCGGGTAAAAAAAATAAAAATTAATCATTTAAAATTGATTTTTAACAACTCCCAACCCTACCCCCGTCGGGTCAAAAAAAAAATTAATCATTTAAAATTTATTTTTAACTACTCCCCACCCCACTCCACTCACCACCACCACCACCCCTGCCCCCCACCCACTCAAATTATCTCAAATTGTGTTTTTATCGAAAAATATTTTCATTAAACACATGAAATATTTTTCGAAAAATATTTTCCTTACCAAACAGTTGAAAACATGTTTATCTCATTTTTCGAAAAACATTTTACGGGAAATTCATTTTTCGGAAAACATTTACGAAAATTATTTTCCGTAAAACATTTTGCGTTGAAACAAACGGAGCCTTAATTAATGTTAGCACAATGGAAAAATTGAAGGAAATAAAGTACAGCGGCAAATTTATAGGTGAACCCATAGTACAGTGACAAATTTTTATAGTTTTGCCATTCTTGGTACAATGAAAACAAATGGCAAGGCAAAATGAAGTTTCAAATTGCAATATAGACTTATAGGGTAAAGTGTACATGCATTTGTGCATAAGGTACAATGTTGGACAAATGCTATGGCTTTTTTAAGACTTAACGAAAAAACTGACAGCAAAAGTAACGGAGATTGAAAAACAAAAGAATTAAAGTCGAGTCTTGTATTTAATACAATCTCCGTAAGAGTTATTTGTCCCGCACTGGTGCTTACGGTTGTATGACAAAACTCTCGTAAGATAAAACGACTTAACTATTAGTTATAAGGAGCACTCCAATATAACTAATCTAACGAACAACTCAATGTTTTGAACTTTGGACTTGAAAAGATTTGATGCAACAAGATGATATGATTTGGCTATGTTAATCTATCTCTCTAGAGGGTTGGAAGGCTCAAATGACTGTATGTTCTAATTGAAATTCGGAGGGAAACTATTTAAAAGGAGTTAAAGGGTTCATGGCTGTTCACTCCAAGAGGTGCCAAACCTGTTCAGAATCTGCCCACGAGCGCGGCCGCTCTTGCCTTGAGCGCGACCGCGCTCTCATGCCGAGACCAGGCCAAGATTTAACCTTAAATCAGCGCGGCCGCTCTAGGCTGGAGCGCGACCGCGCCAAGCCCGTAACCGAAAGGTCACGAAACCTTTTGAGAACAGTTGTGACCCAAACCAATTTGGATCAGTCCAAGTCAACCCAAGTTAACTTTAACCCTTTATTTAACTTCCGTTAAGTTACAAAATCACTTGTCATTAATTCTCATTCACCCTAAATGGTTTTGAGACATTAAATAAGTTTAATAATCTACAACAAATGTAAAATACATTTTGTAACTAGTTCCGTTAACACATAACGAACTTCCGTTAGAAATCTAGGTCAACGTTAAGTCAAACTTAACTTTTCGTTACCCATTTCCAACAATCCCCCACATGAATGACAATTAATGCATGAATGCAATTTCGTCCAAAGTTCCGGCGAACTATTATTACATCGGGATAGATAGCTTGTGGCCTTGAATCTTCCCTAGTGAAATATTATCGGATATACTAGCCATTTGGTAGCGAGTCGCTTTGAACCAGTGACTGTCGGATGTATACCAAGACAATAATACTCACATAATAACAGCTCTAACAAAAGTTGTTCTCACGTTTTGTCTATTTTGGCCCTGGACCATATCTCATTCATAAGCGTTTCTTTAGAGGCGGCCTAATTACCTCTCGCTTATATAGGTGATTCTTACTATAAAGAGTATCATGCACTACTCCACCCGTAGGTATAGAAATCATTAAAAGTTTTCTCAACTTATCCTTACCACTGCTGCATGTGCTTGTACTTGGATGTTCTGGGAATGAGTATTCAACATCTCCAGGTTAATAAACCGAGTTGTTGTTTCCAAGTAACTCTACTAGAACTTATAACTTGGTTGTCTCATTGAACCAAGGGCCTGGGATCTCCATTTCTCAAGGTTGAGTGTCCGCTATAAGTTCTTTTGTTGTGGGTTTTAAACCCATTCCCTTAACAGCTTATACGCTTGATCCCGATTTATACCTTTGGTAAACGGATCCGCTAGGTTATCACATGATTTCACATAATCAATAGTGATAACGCCATTCTTGATCAACCTGTCTAATGGTATTGTGTCTACGACGAATATGTCTAGACTTACCATTGTACATACTATTCTCGTGCCCTTCCAATTGCCGATTGACTATCACAATGGATTAGTACAAAGAGCACAGGTTTGCTCCAACAAGGAACATTCTCCAGAAGTTCTTAAGCCATTCTCGCTTCTTCCCCAGCCTTTATCTAACGCGATAAACTCAGCATTCCATCGTGGATCTGGCTATACACGTTTGTTTGGAGGATTTCCATGACACTGCTCCTCCACCTATAGTGAATACATATCCACTTGTGGACTTAGAGTCTTTCGTGTCCGATATTCAATTGGCATCACAGTATCCTTCTAATACTGCTGGATATTTATTGTAAAGTATCCCATGGTTTAATGTATACTTTAAATATCTTAGTACTCTCATTAGTGCTTTCCAATGATCAGTACTAGGATTGCTTGTGAACCTACTTAGTTTACTCACTGAATATGCAATGTCTGGACGAGTACAATTCGTTAAGTACATCAGACTGCCAATTATTCTTGCATATTCCAATTGAGAAACTGGTTTCCCCTTATTCTTGGCTAAATGTAGAGCCAAGTCTACAGGTGTCTTAGCCGGAGGGTCATCAAAGACATTGAATTTCCGAAGAACATTCTCTAGGTAATGGGATTGTGAAAGAACTAATCCTTCAGATGTTCTAGAGATCTTTATCCCTAATATTACATCAGCTAATCCCATGTCTTTCATGTCAAAGTTCTTTTTTAACATGCCTTTGGTATTCATGATCAAATCATGAGTACTTCCCATTATGAGCATGTCGTCTACATAAAGACAAACGATAACGAATGATTCAGATGTTCCTTTAATGTAGACACATTTGTCACATTCATTAATCTTGAATCCATTCGATAACATGGTTCTATCGAACTTCTCATGCCATTGTTTAGGTGCTTGTTTTAGTCCATACAAGGACTTTACAAGTTTACACACCTTTCGTTCTTTACCAGGAACCACGAACCCTTCGGGTTGTTCCATGTAAATTTCTTCATCAAGTTTTCCATTTAGGAAAGCAGTCTTCACATCCATTTGGTGTATCTCAAGATTATGCACTGCTGCAATAGCTATGAGAACACGAATAGATGTGATCCTTGTGACAGGGGAGTATGTATCGAAGAAATCATATCCCTCTTTCTGTCTAAAGCCTTTGGCAACTAGCCTAGCTTTGTACTTTTCGATAGATCCATCCGCCTTATACTTCCGTTTAAGGATCCATTTGCAACCTAATGGTTTGCAACCTGGAGGGAGATCAACTAATTCCCAAGTATTGTTGAGCATTATGGATTCTATTTCACTGTTAATAGCTTCCTTCCAGAACGAACTATTCGGACCGGACAAAGCTTCTTTAACAGTTGATGGTTCGTTTTCTAACATGTAAGATAGAAAATCAGGACCAAAGGTCTTTTCCACTCTTGCCCTTTTGCTACGTCTCGGCTCTTCATCTTCTATTTGAGAAGGACCGGATGTAGACTCATGTGTTCTCTTATTAGAACCTACATCTTTCCCGTCCTTAACTTAGGAAAGATGTTTTCAAAGAATACCGCATTCCTTGATTCTATAGTAGTTCCTACATGCATATCCGGAATGTCCGATTTATGCACTATAAACCGATAGGCACTACTATTATTGGCATATCCAATAAAAACACATCAAATGGTCTTTGGGCCAATCTTGACTTGTTTAGGCTTAGGTACTTCAACCTTGGCCAAACACCCCCACACTTTAAGGTATTTAAAACATGGCCTACGATTGTGCCACAATTCATAGGGCGTTTTATCAATACCTTTCTTGGGTATTTTATTAAGAACATAATTAGAAGTGAGTATTGCTTCCCCACAAGTTGTCGGGTAAGCCCGAACCGATCAAAAGCGCGTTCATCATTTCTTTGAGAGTACGGTTTTGCGTTCAAGAACTCCATTAGATTGAGGGGTATATGGAGCCGTTGTTTGATGAATTATGCCGGATTCCCAACATAATCCTTCAAACGGTGCTTCATATTCTCCACCTCTATCGCTTCTAATTCTCTTAATTTTCAAGTTAAGTTGATTCTCAACTTCTTTCTTATAAGTCTCAAAAGCCCCTAAGGCTTCATCCTTACTTCTTAAGAGATAGACATAGCAATACTTAGTGCAATCATCTATAAATGTAATGAAGTACTTTTTACCTCCTCGAGTTTGCACTAGTTTTAAATCACATATATCGGTGTGAATTAATTCGAGAGGTGTTGTGTCTCTTTGTATGGCATTAAATGGTGACTTAGTCATTTTTGCCTCAACACAAACTTCGCACCTATTAGTCGATTCGGATTTAGTCATTTTGGATTAAATCTTGTCTCGCTAATTTCTTAATGGTATCGAGGTTTACATGTCCTAATCTATCATGCCATAAATTAGAACTTTCCGACAAATAAACATAAGAAACACAACTTTTATTCATCGCACTTTGGCGGATCACAGTCATTACATTCATTTTAAAAAGGCCCTCCTCGAGGTAACCCTTTCCAAGAAACAAACCATTCTTGGTTAGTACAAATTTGTCGGATTCAAATACTAGTCTAAAGCCGGCCTTACTAAGCAAAGCGCCGGACACTAAATTTTTACGGATGTCTGGAACATGCAGCACATCCAACAAGGTTACTTCTTTTCCGGAAGTCATCTTCAAAATCACGTTTCCAATGCCTTGAACATCGGAGGTCGCCAATTTCCCATGTAAAGCTTTCTTCCGGAGATGGGAGTATAGGAGGAGAAATTTTCCTTGTTACCACAAATATGGCGGGTAGCACCGGTATCTATCCACCATGATTTAGGGTTCTCCTCCAAATTTGCAACGTTGGCTTCAAAGACAGACTTGGCTTTGCCCAAAGTCTAGGTCCATATGGTCAACATTGTTCGCCTCTTTCTTCGGGAGACGACAATCCCTTGACAAGTGGCCCGATTTGCCACAATTATAGCAAGACCCCTTGAACCTTTTAGAGGTCTTCTTCTTCCCTTTCTTAGCATTCCCGGCATTTTCGGAATGCTTTCTCTTTGTGCCACTCGTGCTAGCCTCGGCGAGATTGACCTTTGCCTCCATCTTGCCTTTAGCAACTTTGGCCTCATTCATTCTATTGTTCTCTTCTATTTGAAGACGAACAACAATGTCTTCCAAGGACATCTCCTTGCGTTTATGCTTGAGATAGTTCTTGAAGTCCTTCCACGAAGGAGGCAACTTTTCAATGATGGAAGCCACCTTAAATGGATCATTCATGATCATCCCCTCGGCATCAAGCCCATGTAGAATGATTTGGAATTCATCTACTTGAGTTGTTACCGATTTGGAATCGACCATCATAAAGTCAAGATACTTACCGACGACAAATTTCTTTGACCCGGCATCCTCGATCTTGTACTTTCTTTCCAAGGTGTCCCACAACGCTTTGGCTAACTTCCATTTGTACTATACACATTGTATAGTGCATCATCAAGTCCATTCAAGATATAGTTTTTACAAAGAAAATTACCGTGAGCCCAAGCCTCCTTTGCCGATTTGCCTTTGGGGTCCGGATCACCTTTTCTACCGCATTGGAGGATCTTCCTTTAAGAAGCGGTGCAAGCTTAGGGTGGTCAAGTAGAAGAGCATCTTCTGTTGCCATCTCTTGAAATCCACACCGGTGAATTTCGCGGGTTTCTCACCATGACTGATGTGATGAGTTGTAGGAGCGGGAGCAACGTTGTTGAATGTAGTATCACCTTGTGGAGGAGGCGTCACATTCCCTTGACTAGATGAAGTGGTGTCTTTCTCGTTTGCCATCTCTTGATAATCTTGAAGAAGCGTCAAATAACTCTTACGATTGTTGGACAAATGCTATGGCTTCTTTAAGACTTAACGAAAAAACTGACAGCAAAAGTAACGGAGATTGAAAAACAAAAGAATTAAAGTCGAGTCTTGTATTTAATACAATCTCCGTAAGAGTTATTTGTCCCGCACTGGTGCTTACGTATGACAAAACTCTCGTAAGATAAAACGACTTAACTATTAGTTATAAGGAGCACTCCAATATAACTAATCTAACGAACAACTCAATGTTTTGAACTTTGGACTTGAAAAGATTTGATGCAACAAGATGATATGATTTGGCTATGTTAATCTATCTCTCTAGAGGGTTGGAAGGCTCAAATGACTGTATGTTCTAATTGAAATTCGGAGGGAAACTATTTAAAAGGAGTTAAAGGGTTCATGGCTGTTCACTCCAAGAGGTGCCAAACCTCGTTCGCACCGCCCACGAGCGCGGCCGCTCTTGCCTTGAGCGCGACCGCGCTCTCATGCCGAGACCAGGCCAAGATTTAACCTTAAATCAGCGCGGCCGCTCTAGGCTGGAGCGCGACCGCGCTGAAGCCCAGAACTGAAAGGTCACGAAACCTTTTGAGAACAGTTGTGACCCAAACCAATTTGGATCAGTCCAAGTCAACCCAAGTTAACTTTAACCCTTTATTTAACTTCCGTTAAGTTACAAAATCACTTGTCATTAATTCTCATTCACCCTAAATGGTTTTGAGACATTAAATAAGTTTAATAATCTATAACAAATGTAAAATACATTTTGTAACTAGTTCCGTTAACACATAACGAACTTCCGTTAGAAATCTAGGTCAACGTTAAGTCAAACTTAACTTTTCGTTACCCATTTCCAACATACAATATGTCGTGACGATATGGCCCAAACTTCTTAAGATTTTACAGCATATAGTAATGCCTAATGTGCATGTTTACTAACCTTACATTTTCTTTACAAGTAAAACAAAGCCAAACCGTAGGATTCATTGCTCATTGTTCTTACAGACCCTCGGCTGATTTTCTTGGTTCGGGTTTCATGACGCCCGTCTCCTTGTTTCTGTTCTTCAGTCTAGCATTTCTTCATCTAAAATAAAAATAAAGATATCAGACAAGGAAATAAGTACAGAAAGATTAAATGATCAAAAAGTATGCTAAAAAACAATGCAGCTTGAAGAACTGTAGTCAATAGTCACAAAAATCAGTATTTTCGGGACGGAAATAGAAAAAGATGTGTGTGCATGCATATGAAAATGGAAATAGAAAAAGTTTCATCATATTTTCCTTTATACTTCACCTTTCAGTTCAGACGTTTTCTGCTTTTGTTTTTGTTTTTTTTAATCATGAAAATGGAAATAGAAAAAGATTAAATGATAAGAGTAGGAAAAAGTCAGTAGGCAGATCAAAATAGATGTGTAGTGGACTTAGGTTAAGGCCTTGTTCTTTCATGTATGTATACCGGAACTTTGACATAATGGCTAAAAATTATGAAGGGTGATGGAGCAAGTTGCAAAAAAAGGTGGATATAGATAGATGTATTCCTTGTTTCTTGACTTTTATGATTGACTCTATTGAAATTCATGCTTCTTGGAGGTTGGTTCACCTTTGCTCTTGCTTCAATTCTTAGGGTAAAATTTACACTTAAAGTAATACTTGTCATTTTCTTTTCGAAAAATGAAATTGACACGTAAGATATTAAATCAGCAAACAATTATCTTTTGCTTTCGTCTTTTATTACACAAAAGAATGCTGGAATGGAAAAAGCCATGTCCTTCCAGTATTACCAGTTCATTCATTACTGTTATTTTCTAAACAACTTTCACAAGATGAGAATGATAATTAGTTTGCCAGGGTGTTATTGAATGAATATAGACCAAATTTCAGGCAATCTGACATTTTCTTGATTGCGATTGGTAACTTAATTGTACTGCTGAATAGAATTCCTCAATTACATGAAGAAGCTTAAATAAAGGAAAAAATTAAGACCGCCCGTAGCTTCACCATCCCAAATTTCTAAATTTAATAATCTTTTCCGCTTATTGTCTAACCAAGTATCATATTCCCAATCACCCGTGTCAACCATTTATCCATAGTTAATTCAATTATAATTCCATTTATACTCCAATAATTGAACAAGCAGTTAAGGACCACTACCCCATTCATCCTAAACAATCCTCTCCTTTCCAAAGGTAAAGATTTTAGTATTTTCATCATATTTTCGAAAAATTTGACATTTGCCATTTTAAATCTGCTACTTACACTAAACAAAAATTTGACAATGACACCCTCATGAACTCTATGATTTTGTTACCCTTGTTGGACAAATAGTACAAAGTGACACAAAAAGAGTCAAGTGTGAGGTCTCCCCCCCGGCCATTAACCCCTCCCTCACATGCATTTTTACCTCAACTGTGAATGCAAATGCCTTCTCACACGTCACATTCTCAATGATGTATTTTAAGGCCTTAGGTTAAGCCCTTGTTCTTTCATGTATACTGGAACTTTGACATAATTTTGGAAATAGTTAACCAAAGTATTTTAAAATATCTTTTCAATTAAATATCTTTTCAATTAAATAAAATATCTTTTCAATTAAATAAAATATTTTAAATGTGAAATAAAATTTAAAATATGAAAAAAAAAAAAAAAATTGGAAATAGTTAACCAAAGTATCAAATTTGATATCTTGGTTAATAACTCCATATCTAATTTTGATGCCTCAAGTCTTACCTATTGAAATTGCTAACTCTCTTAAAAGATATCAAAATTTGATTTTGGTACCTCCCATCCCATTTATTGAAGTGGCCCTTCTTATAGAGTTGTATTTAGGTTGAAGGGTCCTAGGTGAAGTGGCCTCTATAACAAAAAGAAGTCCAAAACCCCTTCGCAAGAGATAAAAAGGTTTCCTTTGCAATAACAAACACCCACCAGGGGTAAAACAGGAAACTAGCTTTTAACTGGTGTATTGCAGTGGCAGAGATCTAAAACCAAAGGTTTAGCGGAGAGACTGAGGCTGGATGCTTATAAAGATGTGTAGTCGTACGTATATCAAGCTCATAGAGAGAGAGAGAGAGTTACCTGTCGAAGATGAAGGCAAAAGGGGCCATGACAAGAGTTGCGATGGCATGCCGGTAAACGACAAATACATAATTGCTCATTCCTTCATTGAGTGCAGCTTTAGAAAGGACATCCATTCCTGCTAGCCAAGCTGCAAGAAAACAACAGCAAAGAAGGGTTTCCCCCTGCTAAACATTTTGCAGACTCCCTCACTCTTCACAGTAATAGTCATTTTTACTATTGATGTGAAGAGTGAGGGAGTCTGCAAAATGTTTAGCAGGGGGAAACCCTTATTTGCTGTTGTTTTCTTGCAGCTTGGGCTAGCAGGAATGGATGTCCTTTCTAAAGCTGCACTCAATGAAGGAATGAGCAATTATGTATTTGTCGTTTACCGGCATGCCATCGCAACTCTTGTCATGGCCCCTTTTGCCTTCATCTTCGACAGGTAACTCTCTCTCTCTCTCTCTATGAGCTTGATATACGTACGACTACCCATCTTTATAAGCATCCAGCCTCAGTCTAGTTCTATTACAAGAATCCATCCAAACCACCGAAAGATTTTTTTTTCTACAGGAAAGTAAGGCCGAAGATGACCCGAGCAATTTTTGGCAAGCTTCTGCTTCTTGCCCTTCTAGAGTAAGCTTCTTAGTCATGACCTTTCTTATTTCTCATTCAGCAATCACATAACAAGGCTTAATGTATCTCAAATGGCAGGCCAGTTATTGACCAAAACTTCTATATTTTGGGTATGAAAGCCACAACAGCAACATTTGCAGCTGCTATGTGCAACATTCTTCCTGCCTTAACTTTTGTCATGGCCTGCATTCTAAGGTAAATGGCACATATTTCTTCTTCCAAAAGCCTACTGGCATTTACATTCCTAGTTTTTATTGTAGTATTAAGAGTACGAGGTTCTCTAAAAATGGACCTTTTCCTGGATGAGGATAGAGATCTTAATTGGCCTTACCTACCAACCCGACCTATGCAAAGATCTATGATTCCTTCAAACACCTCTACTTACATTGAGGGAGTATGATGATAGTGATCAAAATTTCCCTTATTTACCAACCCGACTTACGTAATGGCCAAAGCTTTGACATATGTGCCCTAAGAGAGTGGCCATATGTGCCCTAAGAGAGTGCTCTCGTGTTAAAACATACATTCCCACACATGATTTTCCAGGCACTTTGTCATAAGATGTGGACAGAAGCTAGTCGCAAGAATGAGCAATAAGTTAAGCAAATAACAAAGTAGATTGAACAGCCAACATAAATTAGAGCCCTAACTTGGTTCAACTCCCTAAAACCTAAAACCATAACCCACATGACACATAGCAAGAACACTCGGTTTTTATTACTAATCTAATCTCACTTGGCACAACAGTGAAAAAGCAAGAGTTCTATCCAAAGGGGGTCAAGGGAATATAATTGTAGAAAGACACATCTTTATTGCAATTCACCACAATTTGATTATCTTTTTAGCTTTTATTTTTTTAATTGTTCAACTCCCTGTTTCACTTGATTTTTCTTCACACTTATTTCTCTCTTTTAAATATCTTCTTAGCTTTCATTGACGAGTCCATACGACGGTTCATGTTAGCCGACCCCAAACTATTTTGGGACTAAGGCGTTGTTGTGGTTGCAGTGGAATGTGGGTTCGTTACTTCTAACCGTTAGCTTCTTTTGTTAAATTAAAAAGAAAAATTAACAACTCCATTATTGTTTTTCTAAGTTGTAACTTAAAGATAATTAGATAACCATTAACAGTTCAAAGAACTGCCCTTAGCTCAGGAAGGAAAACAGCAATCAACATCATCTGCATTGGATCACCATTGATGTTGATGATTTCTATGATGGGTAAGTTTAATTATTATTTCTCTAATTATATTTTTGTTTTATAAATTGAAATACTAATGTCTTATTTTTTTTTCATTCAGGGAAATGCTGATGTTCAGGCTTCAAGATGCTGACGAATACCCATGTTATGTATTCAAGAAAGATATAATTACTATGAACATGAAGAAATGGGTGTTTGTTAATATCATTGATGCCTGGACTGTTATTTTAAACAAAGAGCAGAAGGATGGGAAACGGGTGTTCTTAAATCTGTCGCATTGTGTAAGTAATAATTATTTTAGGAACTGTTTTCATTTTGAGTAATACCTCTCACCCCAGGTCACTGAACCTGTTCTAAAAACTGCACTCAACCAATTTGGTAATGTCTACACGGGACGGGACGGGATGAGCGGGACCGCACTATGTTGAAACTTTTTCGTTAAGTTTTCAACGGACATTAGTGGTGAGGAAAGATTTGATAGTAAGAATGTTAGCACAATGGCAAAATTGAAGGAAATAAAGTACAGCGGCAAATTTATAGGTGAACCCATAGTACAGTGACAAATTTTATAGTTTTGCCATTCTTGGTACAATGAAAACAATGTTGGGTTTGGAGTCAAATCGTGAAGGAATTTCGCAGGAGCAGTTTCTGACCATGTGCGCGACCGCGCTGAGGGCCAGAGCGGCCGCGCTGGAGTGTCGAGCAAGGAGCTGGAGTTTCTGGATATTAGCGCGGACGCGCTTGTAGGGAGGGCGGCCGCGCTTGGTACGATTACGGGTCGATTCAGGTTTCCTATTTTGATCGATTTCCTCTTGGATTTGGGATTCCTTGTGACAAAGAATATTTGGGAAGACTTGTTAAGGAAGAAGAATACTTTCTTAAGTTAGGAATCCTTTTATTGCTAGGATTTGATTTCTTGTATCCTATAAATACATGTGGTAGCCTAGAAACAAATTGGTGCTGTGATTGTAAACATCTGAAAATATTATAGTGAGAATATTTTGGCTTGGTAGCGCCCCCGGACGTAGTTGTCGTTGCAACGAACCGGGTTAACATTCTTGTGTGTTCTTTTGTGTGTGATTTACTTTTCGTGTGTGTTGCATCTTATTTATTCATTCTCAAGGCTTGATCCGTTATTCCGCTGCGCAAGAACGTGATTTTCACAACAACCAGTATCGAGCTCTTGGTTTTCGTCGAATCATTGCTTGGGTTATCTTTTGCTATGGATTTCTTGGGAGCTTTGGAGGATGGTAATAAGGTGTTGATCGAAAAGTTTGATGGGACGGATTTCAATTTTTGGAAGACGCAGATCGAGGATGTTTTGTGGAACAAGGATTTGTATCTACCATTAAAGAAAAGCCTGGATGACATAGAGGAAGCAAAATTCGAAATCTTGGATCGGAAAGCGTTAGGGCTTGTTAGGCAAACATTGACCAAGGATGTCGCGAAGAATGTTTTGGAGGCGAAGACTACCATGGAGATGTTGCAGATGTTGGCGAGCATGTACGAGGCACCATCGGCGGCGAACAAGGCTCATCTGATGAGGAAGCTGTTGAACATAAGGATGGTAGAGGGCATGTCGGCGACAAAGCACATAAGTGAATTCAAATCTACCGCGACCCAACCGTCTTCCGTGGTACATTACTCTTGATGATGAGGTACTAGCGTTGATTTTACTTTCTTCTTTACCGGAAAGTTGGGATACGACTGCGATAGCGCTAACGTTTCAACAGAAAAGTGAAGTTGAAGTTTGCGGATGTCGTTGATGTGATTCTTGGCGAAGAAATTCGTAGAAAGAGTAAGGCAGGACATCGGGGCTAGCACCGAATATCGGTGAAAAGGGTAAGAGTGGCAAGAAGGTGATTACTTGTTACGATTGTGGGGAGAAGGGGCACTTTAGGAGAAGTTGTCCAAGCGGTCATGCAGAGCGAAGGAATTGAATGTTGTCAAGAGTTAGCGGATGCATTAATCTTGGGTGGGAGCAGCTTCAACGGATTCGTGGGTTTTGGATTCGGGCTCGACGTTTCATTCGTGCACTAGTGCGAGAAAGGATGGAGCAAGACATTCCGGTGATTTTGGGGTTGTTCGTTTGGGAGACAATAATCCGGCCAAGGTCATCGAAAGGGGGTAGTTCGGGTCAAAGCAACGGATGGGACTGCTTTGCGGCTACGTGACGTGCGACATATTCCGGATTTGAAGAGGAACTTGATTTCCATAAGGCAACTTGATAAGGTGGGTTGTGTGGTGACCTTCGGTTGTGGGACATGGAAGATAAACCGCGGAGCTAGCTTGGTGGCTCGTGGCGGGGTGGAAAATATGTTGTATACCACATGCAACATGAGTCGTTGGGGAAACGAAGGCGAATCCCAATGATGAATGGTGGTGGCCGAGATCGCCGTAAGTGGTGGGAGAAATTTCACTAAACGGTATGTTGATAGAAAATTGGGTAATGAAGTCGGCCGACGCGGAGCCGGTCGGTCAACATGGGAGCGGGATATAGAACGGTGATGCGATGGGTTGCAAAGAACACACAAAGATTCCAAGCTTGTGATTGTGTGGGGCACGTGGATTCGCGCTGTTCAGGATCGATAGTTAGCACGCAAGTGAGCGGGGATGTGCGGGGAGGATCATTCGGAATGAAGACTCGGAGCATGGTAGAGCCAGCAGAGCATTATGTTGAAGCGTTGCTCGGCTTCAATTCACTTGGATAACTAGACAAGAGGCCGGGCGCTACCAACGCATTAGCCGGCCACTGAAAACTGAGATTTGTTTGTTTCAAGACGAGGTATCATGGATGGTTTGTCTCCAGGTGGGAGATTGTTGGGTTGGGAGTCAAATCGTGAAGGAATTTCGCAGAGCGATTTCGACCATGTGCGCGACCGCAGCTGAGGGCAGCGGCCGCTGGCCTTGGAGTGTCGAGCAAGGAGGCTGGAGTTTCTGGATATTAGCGCGGACGCGCTTGTAGGGAAGGCGGCCGCGCTTGGTACGATTACGGGCGATTCGGTTTCCTATTTTGATCAGATTTCCTCTTGGATTTGGGATTCCTTGTGACAGCAATATTTGGGAAGACTTGTTAAGGAAGAAGAATACTTTCTTAAGTTAGGAATCCTTTTATTGCTAGGATTTGATTTCTTGTATCCTATAAATACATGTGGTAGCCTAGAAACAAATTGGTGCTTTGTGATTGTAAACATACGAAAATATTATAGTGAGAATATTTTGGCTTGGTAGCGCCCGGACGTAGTTGTCGTTGCAACGAACCGGGTTAACATTCTTGTGTGTTCTTTTGTGTGTGATTTACTTTTCGTGTGTGTTGCATCTTATTTATTCATTCTCAAGGCTTGATCCGTTATTCCGCTGCGCAAGAACGTGATTTTCACAACAAACAATGGCAAGGCAAAATGAAGTTTCAAATTGCAATATAGACTTATAGGGTAAAGTGTACATGCATTTGTGTATAAGGTACAATATGTCGTGACGATATGGCCCAAACTTCTTAAGATTTTACGGCTTATATTAATGCCTAATGTGCATGTTTACTAACCTTACATTTTCTTTGCAACTAAAATAGAGCCAAACCATAGGATTCATTGCTCATTGTTCTTACTGACCCTCGGCTGATTTTCTTGGTTCGGGTTTCATGAGGCCCGTCTCCTTGTTTCTGTTCTTCAGTCTAGCATTTCTTCATCTAAAATAAAAATAAAGATATCAGACAAGGAAATAAGTACAGAGAGATTAAATGATCAAAAAGTATGCTAAAAAACAATGCAGCTTGAAGAACCGTAGCCAATGGTCATAAAAATCAGTGATTTTCTTAGCAAAAAAGCAACTTGTGGTAAGCCAAAATGGCCAACTCGAAAACAAATACTCCCTCCGTCCCGAAATGATCTTCCTACTTTTTTGTTGTTATGACGAAGGTGATTTGAGCAATATTTTTAGGTGAATTTCGGGACTGAGGGAGTAAGTCCATTTCAGGTTCCACATCCCCATTCTTCCAAGCACTTTCACAGATTTGGAACTATTGCTCCCAATGGCCAAGATGATATCACGACCCCTGCTAGTGGATGCAAGGATGAGAATTTTTGGGTCCATATGGGACCCACTTCGGGTTTTATTAATCTCAATCATTGATCTTCGAACAAGGTGGGCATGACTTCATCCTGGCCATAGATAACAGTGCTGCGGTAGTTCCTTGTCCGGGATTTCATCAACAAGTCTAAACACTCCGTGAACAAATGTACAAAAGGGTGAGAGGGATGAAATAAATAAAAAGAAAAAATGGATTGATATATTGCCTATTTTTCTTATCTCAATTTGGTACTCCTTACATGGTTAAGTCTCTCAGCAAAAGTGTTTACAGTAACTTGCAATACTTTACTAATTAGACAAATGCCAACTAAACAAAAAATCAAAGAGATTATGATTTGAAATTGCAGAAAGTTATGATAATCTTTATTTTTCAGGGAGATACAAGCAAATTAAGAATGTAATTTTCCAATATAGCATATGGACGATTGCCCCCATCAAACTACATAATGTGTCTGCCAAATCATGATTTTTGGAAATCACGCTAAATGAGAAATCTTGAGAAGTTCCAAGACTTCGTCCAAACAGAAATACTGATCCGCACGTTGATGTTACGTATGTTCTAATTTTGTTAAAAAAAAATATGACATGATATTATAGTTTTCTCTTTCATATTTGAATATAAATGTGCCTTTCAAAGCTTTCCAAAACAGAGGAGATATTGCATTCAAGGCTCTTTAAGAATGTGTTAAGAGTATAAAGAGGAAGACAGCAACAGTCACAAGTTTAAGCCAAGAGTGCATACAGAAAAACAAGAAACTCTTTGTTTATTTATATCCATGGCAGATGGAGTTTTATTCATGAGCAAGCTATGTTTGGTCGCTGTTCTAGGCATTTCAGCAAAAGGGACTCTCCACTTTTGACAAACTACGACATGGGTGTAGGTGTGGCAGTTGTACAGTACTCCCTCCGTCCCAAAAAAAGAGTTGTGTTCTGTACATGACATGCTTTTTACAAATGTAGCTTTACTTGTTTGTACCTTCTTGAAATTGCACTAAATTTATTTATTCTCTTAGAGATGCGACTCTTCTTTTGGGATAGATGAAAATGGTAAGTGCGACTCGTTTTTGGGGCGGATGGAGTGAAGCTGCAAAATAAAAGTTTGATGCACCGGGTGTCGGATATGTCAAAGTTTTATTCCCTCCGTCCCAAAAGAAGAGTCGCACTTGCCATTTTCGTTTGTTCCAAAAGAAGAATCGCATTTCTAAAAGAAAAAATAACTTTAGCGTAATTTCAAGAAGGTACAAGCAAGTAAAGCTACATTTAAAAAAAGTGTGTCATGTACAATGCAACTCTTTTTCGGGAAGGAGGTTGCATGTACAACTGCCACACCCACACTCATGTCATACTTCGGCAAAAATGAAGGGTCTTAGTAAAAAAGGGAGAAATAAAATTCATTGAAGGGAGAAATAAGTGAATGTATAACATCACCAAAACAATGGTGCAACTAGAAGGGCCGAGTTGAGTAGTGAATAATCAATCACAGTTTAAATTCAATAGAAAATTTAAAACTCAACGTCGACTTGCTCTTAAACTTTTTACCGTTCCATATTTGGTTTGGTTTTACTTGATTATAGAAATATTGAGCTTTTAGCTTGGAAGTATAATTATGTTTTGATGATAAAATTGATTCATTAATAAATATTTGATAAAGCAAATTATTATTAGCATTCGCATGTTTACTAACCTTACATCTTGCTAGAAACTAAGTCAATCTTAGTATGTGCAGCAACCATAGGGTTCAAAGTCCATTGCTCTTTTGATTCCAATAGCTGATTTCCTTGAATCACATTCCATATCATCACGAGTCAACTCACTAGTCTTCTCTTCATCAGCTTGTGCTTCAACGTCTTCATCTAAAAATCAAAGATAAGTTTCATATAAGCAATAATATGACTATAAAAACGTTAATTATCGGTTAGTTACCAATAATGAGAGACGCTAAGTACTCCGTAAAAGATACCTGAAACGTTTGTAATCGAAAACTCTGTCAACTTTTTAACGCATTCCTTCAATGCTTGGAGTTCAGCTTCTTTCTCACACAGTTTTGAGTTCGTAGTTTGCAATTTAGACTCAAGCTCCACAATGTGGCTTTCCTGCTGTTCTATGAGCAAATGACATAATTTCTGATCCAGATCAGATGCCAATATCCCATCTTTTTTGCATAAATCCAAATTGTCGAGATTGGAGAAATCTTCAGTAACTCCATTCTATACAGGAAAATAAATTCATTTATGGAAATTAGATGGATTTCTGAACAAACTCGTTAATATAATACTCCCTCCGTCCCATATTAAACGTCGTGCTTTTCTTATAGCGCAATCTTAACATGGTACAAGCAATGTACAAACAAATAAAGCACATTCCTTTAAAACTTCGACAAGTCAACTGCGACACTTACTACGGGACAGAAGGGAGTAAATTAAATTCTTAATCAACATAATGGAAACACAACCTTATAAGAAGATGAGATCTCTTCATCACGGCAAGAGCAAGAAGTGGGCCCGGGAAGCTTTTGCAGCTCAGACTCGAGCTCAGCTTCCAACTGAGCCTTTTCCAGACATTCAAGTTGTTGTGGCTCTTCTGTAAGAACACTGCTTTCGCAGTCACCTTCATCGCCAAAACGTAGACCACTCTGTGTTTTTCTTGGATTGTCAGTACCTTGTGATGTAGAACTTGTACCACTGAGATTTCGCGATGACTTTCTCTTAGCAAGTTCAGTTTTCAATTCTTGAACAACTTTTGCTGTGTCGTCCACTGCTGTATTCAGCTTATTGATTTCGGCTTTCCCAGCTGACATCATGTACATTATTCCCATGCCCACTCCCTAACCAAAAGATGAGTTTCCTAAAAGGTATTACAGGAATTAGGCATGAGTGAACAATTCACAAATCAAAATAATTTCTGTAAAAAATCCCCAAATCAAAATAATGTCCCTAAAGCATCAACATTCAACAAACTGCAATTGCAGATACTCCCTCCGTCCCAAAATGAATGTCCCCAAAAAAATCAAATTTGCACTTGGTGAGAGCAAATTTGAATTTTTTTGGGACATCATTTTGGGACGGAGGGAGTGTCAAATTTGACCACACAAGAATCAAAACAACTAATTTACGAACCAAAAAGGGTAAGAAAATTGCATAAATTGATCACCAAAACATTAGTGCATGCGTAGATATAAAAGATTCTGACCTTTGGATGGACAAAATTCACACTTAGTGTTGGAAATGGATAACGGAAAGTTAAGTTTAACTTAACGTTGATCTAGTTTCTAACGGAAGTTCGTTATGTGTTAACGGAACTAGTTACAAATGGTAATCTACATTTGTTGTAGATTATATATATAACTCATTTAATGTCTCAAAACCATTTCCGTGTGAATGAGAAATTAATGACAAATGATTTGTAACTTAAATATTGGGTCAAAGTGTATTTTGGGTTGGTCCCAAAATTGGTGTGGACTTGTTGTGGCTAAAGGGATGACGAGCAGGCTGAAGAAGCTTCTGCACGGCCGTGCAAGTGTCTAGGACACGGCCGTGCACCGTGCCTTGCCTTGCCACTCGACCGTGCAGAGCCATGAACTCGACCGTGCATATTGCCTTGCACGGCCGTGCAGTTCATTGGACACGGCCGTGCAAGTGCTGTTATACCCGAAAAGTTGTGACTTTTCAAGGGAAAAGCCACCAAACCCTTTGACTCTCTTTATATACTTCCCCTCCGAATTTCAATTTATATACACAGTCATTTGAGTCTCCCTACCCTCTAGTAAGATAGAAAAACATATCCAAATCATTGCATATTGATGCATTCAATCCTTCAAAGTCCAAAGTTCAAAACATTGTGTTGTTCGCTAGAGTATTTGATTTGGAGTGCTCCTATCATTTACTTATAAGTCGTTTTATCTTACTAGAAGATTGCCATATAAACCGTAAGCACCTCGCGCGGGCAATAACTTCTTACGGAGATTGTATTAAATACAAGACTCGACTTGAATTCTTTTGTTTCCAATCTCCGTTATCTTTTTCTGTTAAGTTTCTAGTTAAGTTCTTGAGAAGCCTACACAATTGTCCAACAATCGTAAGAAGTTATTTACGCTTCTTCAAGATCTTCAAGATGGCAAACGAGAAAGACTCCACAGAATCAAGTCAAGGGAATGTGACGCCTCCTTCTCAAGGTAACGCTACGTTCAACAATGTTACACCGTCTCACCCGGTTCATGGTAAGAAACCTCCTTCCCGTACAACCTCAAGGGTTGCACCTCTTAATGCTCTCCCTCCGTCTCATGTGTTCGTACATGCGAAAAGACCGGGTATTCTTACCGGGATGAACTTTAAAAGGTGGCAACAGAAAATGTTGGTCTATTTGACAACATTAAAATTGGTGCATTTTCTTTGGGAATATCCACCATTGATATCCGACGAGGATGAATCCAAAGCAAAGAATGAATTGGATACTTGGAATCACAGCGATTTCTTGTGTCGCAATTATATTCTTAATGGCTTGGATTACACACAATACAAGGTGTGTTGTGGCATAAAGACCGCGAGAGAACTTTGGGACTTTCTCGAGATGCACAATACTATGTGTATTGTGACTAAAAGACCGAAAGTGAACTTGGTGGAAAGAAGTACCGGAAACAAGAGAAAGAAAACCGGGAAAGTGAAGAGGACCGCCAAGAAGGTTAAAGGTAGTTGTTTTAATTGCGGCAAACCCGGGCATATGGCTAGGGAATGTCGACATCCTAGAATCAACAACCAAGATGGAAACCCTCTTCAAGCCAATGTGAACGAAGATAGAAATGTTCCATTACTTTGATCAACTTAGCCTAGGGGCATAAGATTGAATAGACCAAATGTGGTTATTGTGTTAGTAAAGGGTACCTTGTTGAAGGACTCCTTAACTTAAATTGTAATTGTTTATCCGCCTAAGTGCGAAGAATAAAATTTCAGATTTTATTTACTTGGTTTGAAGTGTTCCAATTGTTATGGCGTGTTCATTTAGGTCGTGTAAATTTAAATTCACTAAGTCGACGAGTTAATTTAAAATTACTACCTAAAATGAAATTTGATTCGCAAAATCAATTGTGATTTCTTTTGTAGAAATCAGTTCAAACCAGAAATAGTAAATAGATAGTTATTTACTTCTATTAATGATTGCATTTGATAATGCAAAGTTCATCTTTTGGAAAAGTAAAAGGTAAAACCTTAAAGTTTTAAGTAAACAATAAGGTTTGTGATTCATCTTAATGAACAATT
This sequence comes from Adenophora triphylla var. japonica, assembly GCA_022495995.1. NCBI lineage: Eukaryota > Viridiplantae > Streptophyta > Magnoliopsida > Asterales > Campanulaceae > Adenophora > Adenophora triphylla. The sequence continues at coordinate 117,707 of JAFEMH010005943.1, forward strand.
AAGAGTTTCGAAGTGATAGAGGTGGTTAGTATGTAGTACCGTTTGAAAAATAATTGTTGGGACGCTGACACTTATTTATCAAACGAATGCTTCTTACACACTCAAATCAATTGAAAAAGGAAGATAGAACTTTTAAGGAGATGGTGAACTCCTTATTGATAAGTTCCGTCTTATGTGGGTATACCTAGCAAAGGTAGAAATATCTAAACCTAAAGAGGTTAAGATAGGACCCAAAAACCATGGATTACGTTTCCATTGGCAATGCAGTATTATTCAACCAAGGAAAATGGTTGAAGAGACCTCACTTAAAACATAGTTATGACTATGTCGTCGGTTCATCTCAAGGAGATGAAATACATTGTAGATAACTTGGTTATTACAATTAAATGAATCCACATAAAAGAAAATATTAAATATGAATTAGGACATTCATAAAATATTTGATATGTGGAGGTACACCTCAAGTGTGGGGGTACAAGCTAAATACATAAGTTCTATTTGATATGAACTTCTAGTATTAACAGAAACTGTTAAAATGTTAACAGTTAAAAGAATGGATCATTATATATTTGGAAGTTATTTGATCTTCCTCCATAATGCTAACCATTGGGTTACAAATGGATCCTTAAAAAAAAAAAAAGGAAATATTCAATGATGACGAATTATGAAATATTCATAAACCGTTTTATAAATACCTCAAATGTGGGGGTATTCGGCTAAAGTAGAAATACTTAAGCAAGACACGTTATATTCTTTAAAGAATATACTTCCTTGAAATGATAGGAAATGTATAAAAGAAAATTTATAGAACCTGTAAGTGATTTTCTTAATAAGAAGAAGAAAACAAGATACAGTTGAAGGACAAATTCATCCTACTCTACTAGGAAGATGGTTGATCTTCCTTATGCAAACCGTTGGGTTGCAAAAACTAGATGTACCAAGGATGAAACCTTCAAATATTAGACTACAAACGGTCCATCTCAAGTGGAAGATGAAGGACCTAGACGTAGTAAAAGGGCAAGAGTGGAAAAGTCTTTTGGTCCTGATTTTCTATCATTTATGTTGGAAAACGAATCAGCAACTGTTAAGGAAGCGTTATCTGGTCCGGATAGTTCGTTCTGGAAAGAGGCTATTAACAATGAGATAAAGATTCATAATGCTTAATAATACTTGGGAATTGGTAGATCTCCCTCCAAGTTGCAAACCATTAGGTTGCAATTGGATTCTTAAAAAAAAGTATAAAGCCTATGGATCTGTTGATAAGTAGAAAGCCAGGATAGTTGTCAAAAGGACATTATGATTCATGCAAGATTATCCAAAATGACACAACAGAGCGTTCTATGTCGCACAACCGTGTTGGATCTACTTGTGTATTCATATGGACTAAACAAGCAACTAAACAGTGGCATAAGAAGTTCGATAGAACTATGTTATCAAATGGATTCAAGATTAATGAATGTGACAAATGTGTCTACATACATTAAAAGAACATCTGAATCATTTGTTAATAGTCTGTCCTTACGTGGATAACAATGGTAGTCATGAATACCAAAGACATGTTAAAGAAGAACTTTGACATGAAAGATATGGGATTAGCCGATGTTATATTAGAGATAAAGATCTCTAGATCATCTGAAGGATTAGTTCCTTCACAATCCCATTATCTTGAAAAAGTACTTCGAAAGTTCAAATAAATTCTTGAGAGGTGTACTCTAGTAAGGTAGATTCTTGAGAGGTAATCTCTGTAAAGTAGATCTCTGAAAGGTAGACTCTAAGGAGGTCAAACCACTTAGAGATACTGAATACTTGGGAAGTCTGAACGGTACAGAGATAATAACCACTTGAAGAAACTGACCGATAGAAGAATTTGATCACTCGAAGGGACTGATCATTCTAGATAGACTAAAGGTCTAATTGTAATTGTAATCAATCACTGGAATATTATAATCTTAAGTACTTGGTGTACTTAAGGATATACTTATGATTAAAAGATTACAATTCCTATGTAAGTTGAATGGTCTTGAAAGATATTCCTTCGTGGAATAAGCTTGTGTCTACATGACCTAAGGCATTGTGACGACAATGAAAAATAGGAAAAGGTGTAGAACGTCATGGTAAGTCTAGACATAATGGTCTTAGACACACTACCATAGTACAATTGATCTCAATATACGACTGTCATAACTAGCCATGTGAAGTCAAAATCGGATCCGTCTACCTAAGGGTAGTAATAGAGATCAACTGTATAAACTGTTAAGGGGAATGGGTTTAAAACCCACAACAAAAGAACTTATAGCGGACACTCAACCTTGAGAAATGGAGATCCCAGGCCCTTGGTTCAATGAGACAACCAAGTTATAAGTTCTAGTAGAGTTACTTGGAAACAACAACTCGGTTTATTAACCTAGAGATGTTGAATACTCATTCCCGTAACGTCCAAGTACTAGCACATGCAGCTGGTGAGGATAAGTTGAGAAAACTTTTAATGATTTCTATACCTACGGGTGGAGTAGTGCATGATACTCCTTATAGTGAGAATCACGTATATAAAGCGAGAGGTAATAAGGCCGCCTCTAAATGAACGCTTATGAATGAGATACGGTCCAGGCCAAAATGGACAAAAACGTGAGAACAACAATTGTTAGAGCTATTATTATGTGAGTATTATTGTCTTGGTATACATCCGACGTCCACGGTTCAAAGCGACTCGCTACCAAATGGCTAGTATATCCGATAATATTTCACTAGGGAAGATTCAAGGCCACAAGCTATCTATCCCGATGTAATAATAGTTCGCCTAACTTTGGACGAATTTGCATACATGCATTAATTGTCATTCATGTGGGGGATTGTTGGAAATGGATAACGGAAAGTTAAGTTTAACTTAACGTTGATCTAGTTTCTAACGGAAGTTCGTTATGTGTTAACGGAACTAGTTACAAATGGTAATCTACATTTGTTGTAGATTATATATATAACTCATTTAATGTCTCAAAACCATTTCCGTGTGAATGAGAAATTAATGACAAATGATTTGTAACTTAAATATTGGGTCAAAGTGTGTTTTGGGTTGGTCCCAAAATTGGTGTGGACTTGTTGTGGCTAAAGGGATGACGAGCGGCTCGAAGAAGCTTCGCACGGCCGTGCAAGTGTCTAGGACACGGCCGTGCACCGTGCCTTGCCTTGCCACTCGACCGTGCAGAGCCATGAACTCGACCGTGCATATTGCCTTGCACGGCCGTGCAGTTCATTGGACACGGCCGTGCAAGTGCTGTTATACCCGAAAAGTTGTGACTTTTCAAGGGAAAAGCCACCAAACCCTTTGACTCTCTTTATATACTTCCCCTCCGAATTTCAATTTATATACACAGTCATTTGAGTCTCCCTACCCTCTAGTAAGATAGAAAAACATACCCAAATCATTGCATATTGATACATTCAATCCTTCAAAGTCCAAAGTTCAAAACATTGTGTTGTTCGCTAGAGTATTTGATTTGGAGTGCTCCTATCATTTACTTATAAGTCGTTTTATCTTACTAGAAGATTGCCATATAAACCGTAAGCACCTGTGCGGGGCAATAACTTCTTACGGAGATTGTATTAAATACAAGACTCGACTTGAATTCTTTTGTTTCCAATCTCCGTTATCTTTTTCTGTTAAGTTTCTAGTTAAGTTCTTGAGAAGCCTACACAATTGTCCAACACTTAGCACTGGCATTTTTACTGGTCCTCCTTCTCTTCTTCAAGCAAACTGCAATTCTCCTTCCACTTTTCCTTTGATCCTCCACTAACCCACATTTCATATCAACTTTCCCCACATTTCCCCTAATATCTTTCCGCCCGCCACCCATTTTCTTCTTCGAATTCTTCGACCCAGATGGAGACCCAGAATCACAACAAAACCTAAAGATTGAGTCTTGATCAAAACCCAAAATTCCCACCTCAGAATTGCTGTTCCCACTATCACTTACTTTGGTTGATTCTTGAGTATTTGGGGATTGTGGGTGTTCAATTTGATCAGGGTTTTGGCCATTTTGTTGAGAAATGTCAGTGGTTTGAAGGAGCTGTTTAGCAAAATACCCGGATCCTGCTGCTGCCAGCAAAACCTGCCACATTGTGAATTTGTGATCAGCAAGAACTAGGGTTTGGTTTACTTTGTAGAGGGAGAGAAAATTGAAATTTGCTGAGAAAATTCGTGAGACGTGTAAGGAAAAAATGGGATCTTTGACGTAATTTTGAGGGAAAATGTAAGAAGTGATACTGGTAGGTGGACGGCAGATACCAGTAGGTGTGTGTGAAAACAATTAAGCAAGACACGTTGGGACTTGGGAGCTCTACAACTGTTTTCAGTCATTGTTTTTTGGGTTCACGTGCTTCTTCAGCTCTTCCCTCTTTTTGAAAATGACAATTGGAGGGAAAAAGATTTCCCCTCTTTTATTTCACTTTTTTTTTTTTGGTTTAACTTGATCTCAAAATTAAGATTGTACTTCTATATTATCACTGCAGTTGGGATTCTGAATCACTCCTCCAAGTTGCTTGATGTTGCGTTCTAGAGAACAATTCTTATCCATCCCACATTTCTCATTTCGCACAACTTACGATTTAAATCAATTTGACAATTGTGAAGCCCACCAAGAAGCAAAACCATTTTATTCATCTGTTTCAACAAGGGGTGGGGGAATCAGAACTATTTGTTGGTCCCCGCAACGGGCACTCGTGGTTCCAAATTTATTGTATGTGACTGATGAGCTGAGACAAGAATATTTTTTGGAAAAATTGACAAAATTAACCTTCACTTTCTTTGAATACATATGTTTTTGGTAAAAAAAAAAAAAACATCCATTTCAGAAATCATAAAGATAGCTTCGACAAAACTATAAAATTTGCCACCGTACTTTGAGTTCACCTACAGATTTGCCACTGTATTTAATTCGTCAATTTTGCCACTTTACTATGAGATTTGTCATAATTTTCTTCTTTCATCCAAAGGGGTGTTAGAAACTTAACAAAAATGTTAAAATTTTAACGATATGTTATAACCATAATGAAAATGTTAATATTGTTTTTAAAAATTAATATTTTATTTTTTAATTTAAATATTTTTATGAAATATTTTTAATACGTGATAAATCTGCACAGTAAGAAGAAGATGCAGCAGTTATAAAAATCCCAAGCCTAGCACCAGCAAACACCTGTGCAATACTATGATACCCCGTTTCCTGCAGGAAACACATTGCAATTCAGTGAAAGGTGAGGTAGGGAAACTTAGACAAATGGACAATTCACAGGCAGTTACGTTTGTTACTTCTTTGTGTGTCCATGTATTGTGGTGGTCACCAAGTGTGGGGAGGGAGTTGTTGGTGCATTAGGAAGAGGCGCACCCAACAATATTTTCTGAAAGGTGGAAATTTTCTCATGTCAGAAACTTCGGTTAGTCAATTTTAATACTACAATTGAAGTAACCAGAATATACTAACTTTATGTTGTATTCAACTTGATTTATTTCATATATGAGAGGTAAAGTTGGAACTGCATTGGAATTGGAAGCTTAGGTTTCAAATGAGCTGATCATTGATCCCAGAAAGGCTAGACGGAATGTTTGTGTAGAAAAGAGGGAGTATTTGAGATCTCATATAGTACAGTGCTCGCGCCTTCCTTGAGAAGAACCAATGAAAGATTTTTCTTTTTCAACTAAGAGTCAATATTCCATTTAGGGCTATTCCAATTCCAACAATGCATCTTTCTTTTCAAAATAGGGTAAACAATGAAAGCAAGTCGATGTGGACACAGCAGCTCAGCTCAATCAAACTAAAGGGGTTTGTTAATAGAAGGCCTATAACCATACTAATCGACAGTGGTTCAACTCATAATTTTCTAGATGTGGACACAGCAGCTCAGCTCAACTGTGTGATGGAAGAGGGTAATCCAATGTTGGTGGCAGTTGCTGATGGTAGCAAAATTTCAAGTTCTGCAGTTTGTTCCAAGTTTCAATGGGAGATGCAAGGGCACCAATTCGAGACAAGCATGAGGATTCTTCCACTGGGAGGTTGTGATGCTGTTTTGGGAGTTGAGTGGTTAGCAAAATTCAGTCCCATAACATTGGATTTTCAAGACATGCAGCTGACTATCACCAAAGGAAGGAAGAAAATTATCTTAAAAGGGACAGTGAGGAAGCTACTTTAAGGATGATGTCTGCAAAATCTCTAAGTAAATTGTTGAAGAAAAACCACTCATGACCTTAAAGGCTATTTGCTCTATATGAAGGGAACAGAGGTTTTTCCAATAGACCAGACCTACCAAAAGAAATCACCGAGCTTATAGAAGATTACCAGGATGTTTTTTCTGAGCCCAATGGTCTACCTCCGGTAAGACGACAATACCACCAGAGCCTCAAATATTTCTTGGAGCAGAGAGTGACTACTCTTTTACAACAAAAGTGGCTTACTAAGCTAATGGGGTTGGATTACACAATCGATTACAAGAAGGGCGAGGAAAATGTAGTGGTTGATGCCTTCTCCAGGGTTCCATATGAAGAAGGATAGCTTAATGCACTCACTCAAGTGGTTCCTACTTGGTTACAGGAGGTCTATATAAGCTATGAGGATGACACATTTGCTCAGGAAATAATAGTGCAACTAGCTGATCCAAATCAAGGGATGGATGGTTGGAGCTTTGAAGGAGGACTCATAAGACACAAGGGTAGGTACAAGTTGTATGCTGATCAACGAAGGAGTGAAAGATCATTTAATGTAGGGGATTGGGTGTTCCTCATGCTACAACCATATAGACAAACCCGGCCTTGCCTTAAGAAGGAATTTTAAGCTCTCAGTAAAGTTTTACGGTCCCTACCAGGTTATTATGAAGAAACAAAACAATTGAATAAAACTCTCTTGAAATATTATTGATATGACTGAGGTTTATATACATACAAATATGCTTGGAGAATAAGTAAAAGATTACAACAAATAAGTAAAAAGATTACACAGGATTGTAGCAAATATTTACTTTCTATATCTAAATATATACAAAGATTAGGGAGGATCTTTTGGATCCTTATCACGACCCCTCAAGATGGACGATCCACGGAGAAGTCCAATCTTGGATAGCAAAGAGAGAAGCCGAGCACGAGGAAGAGGCTTTGTTAAGGCGTCCGCCAGTTGGTCATTCCTGAGATATGTTGAACACGAAGATGCCCTTGTTGAACAAGTTCCCGAACAAAATGAAAAGCGAGGGCTAAGTGCTTCATACGTGAGTGAAAAACCGGGTTGGCGGAGTAGTGCGTGGCTCCGAGGTTGTCACAATAAATAGTTGGTGTTTGTGGAATGTTGACACCAAGCTCGGAGAGTAAATTTCGAATCCAAACAACTTCAGCTGTGGCATCTGCAATGGCCCTAAACTCGGCCTCAGTGGAGGAGCGAGCTAGAGCTTTTTGTTTCTTTGAGGACCAAGCTACAGGATTTCGCCCAAGGTAAATAATGAACCCAGTTGTGGACACGTAATCATCCTTATCACCGGCCCAGTCGGCATCACAAAAAGAGTGAAGGGTGAAAGGTGAGTTGCGAAATAGTTGGATACCCAAGTCTAGTGTGCCATGGAGAAAACGAAGAAGGCGCTTGAGAGCAGTCCAATGTGATAGATGAGGGTGTTGCATGAACTGGGCTAATTTATTGACAGAGAAAGCAATATCCGGGCGGGTAATGGAAAGGTACTGTAAGCTCCCCACAATGGCTCTATATTCGGTGGGGTTACAGATGGGAGAGACAGGTTGTTTGGTGAGAGGAGGATAAGTAGCCATGGGAGTGACAGAAGGTTTGGAGTTAGACATATTGTGGCGAGACAAAAGGTCATAAATGTATTTCGACTGAGAAAGAAGAAAACCATTGGCATTTGGAGTCACTTCGACTCCAAGGAAGTAGGAAAGGGGACCGAGGTCCTTTAGAGAGAAACGAGAGGACAATGTGGTGATGAATGTAGAGAGAAAGTCCGAAGAAGGACTAGTGACGATAATATCGTCGACATATACTAGGAGGTAAAGAGACAAGGAAGATTTTGTGTATATAAAGAGTGATGGGTCAGCAATGGAGGAGCGAAAACCAAAGGCAAGGAGAAAGTTTTTAAGTTCCATGTACCATGCCCGGGGAGCCTGTTTGAGGCCATAAATGGCCTTGTGGAGACGGCACACGTGGGAGGGGTTTGTAGCGTCAGTAAAGCCAGGAGGTTGAGACATAAAAACAGTCTCATGAAGGTTGCCTTGTAAAAAGGCATTGTTGATATCAAGTTGTCGAAGATTCCAACCATGACAGAGAGCAAGAGACAAGAGAAGACGAACCGTGACGGGCTTAACCACTGGACTGAAGGTATCCGAGTAATCTACACCGGGGCGTTGATGAAATCCTTTTGCAACTAATCGAGCCTTATATTTCTGAATAGAATTATCCGGGTTGTATTTGATACGAAACACCCATTTACAACCAACGATGTTAGGAGCAGAATGTGAGGGTACCAATGTATTGTTTCGGGTAAGAGCAGAGAACTCTTCAAACATAGCAGCACGCCAAAGTGGGGAGGCAAGGGCCTGCTTTGTGGAGGTGGGTAAGCTGGTGGGGTTGGAGGTAGAGATAAGGTTGGCGTATTTGGGATTTGGTTTGATGATTCCTCTGGAGAGTCTAGTGGTGATGGTGCGAGGAGGGGGTGGAGGTGGGGGTGGTGGTGGAGTTGGACTGTTGGCGGCAGAGGAAGAGACTGGGAGACTGTTTTGGGCAGTGGGTGGGGTGCTGGTGTTGGCGGCAGGGGTGGAGGGCGGGGAACTGTTTGAGTCGGCAAGAGAGGAGGAGGAAGGGGAGTGAGGGGCGGAGTTATTGGATAAAGAAGAGGGTGGGTCAGGAGCGGGGGTGGGTGGGTTGGGGAGGATAGGTAGAGTAACGGAACACCATTGAGAGGGTGTTATAGCAGGTGAGGGAGGAGTAGAGGAGGTGAGAGTTGGGTAGGGAAAATTGTCTTCCACGAACTTGACGTGTCGGGAAGTATAGATGCGATGGGTGGATGGGTCTAGACAGTAATAGGCTGATTGGGTGGGGGAATAGCCAATGAAGATACATGGGGTAGAACGGGGGGCAAGTTTGTGAGGTGTGTAGGGGCGGAGCCATGGGTAGCATAGGCAACCGAAGCTGCGGAGTTTGGTATAGTTTGGGTGTTTATGGAAGAGGCGATAGTAGGGTGAGTCATTTTGAAGGGTGGGGGTGGGAAGGCGGTTAATGAGGTATGTGGCGGTAATGAAGGCATGAGTCCAATACTTTAGGGGAAGATTGGCATGGGAAAGGAGGGTTAAACCAGTCTCGACGATGTGACGATGGCGACGCTCGGCATAGCCATTATGCTCGGGTGTGTGTGGAGGGGAGGTTAGATGGGTGATACCATTTTGAGAGAGGGATGGTGTAAGTTTGAGGTATTCACCTCCGTTGTCAGAGTATAACTGAATAATGGGTTTGTTGAAGAATTTTTCAACAAGGGACTTGAACCGAGTGAAGGTGTGAAAAGTGTCGGATTTATGTTTAAGGGGGTAGAGCCAAACGTATTTTGTGTAGTGATCAACGAAAATGACATAGTACTTAAAATTATCATGAGAGTGAACAGGAGAAGTCCAGACATCAGAGAAAATGAGTTCAAGAGGAGCAGCGGAAGTGAGAGAAGAAACATCAAAAGGTAACTTATGGATTTTATTAATATCGCAAGAGTTACAGTTGGAAAAACCACTAGACTTAATAGATAAAGAAAACTGTCTATTTAAAAACGAAATAATAGGGGGGGCGGGGTGTCCTAAACGATGATGCCAAGAGTGAGTTGTTGCGGAGGTGCCAAGGAGAGCTTGAGGCGAGGAGGGATGCCATAGATAGACACCTCGATCATTTGTGCCTTGGAGGAGAATTTGGTGAGTCGAAAGATCCTTGACAAAAAAAGAAGAGTGTGAGAATTCGATGAAAGCATTGTTGTCTTTACAGAACTGTGAAACGGATAAAATATTTCGAGAAATTAACGGAACAAAAAGAACATTAGAGAATTGAAGTGTGCGATGAGAAGAAGGGAGAGTAAATGAACCTATTTCCGATATAGGGAGGGAGGAGCCATCGCCAATGATCACATCGTCGCAACCGCTGTAAGGATGATAAAGAGAAAGATTGGCAAGGTCATTGGTGAGGTGGTGGGTGGCTCCACTGTCAAGAAGCCAAGAATTATGGGACGGATGGTTGGTGGAGATGGTGTGAGCTTGCGGCTGACTGGAAGAGGAGGGACGAGCTGGGCGGGAATTGGTGGTGGGGGGAGGGGGAAAGGTAACAGATGGGTAGTCACGTTTAAAGCGGTTACACTGGGAAATAACATGGCCAACAAATCGACAGTATTGACGCTTACCTTTGAACGGGGCGGGGGAGGAATTCCCAGGTCTAGAGTGAGATGGAGGGGGCGGAAAAGGTGAGTGAGGAGCGAAGAAATTAGGTGGGGATGGGAAGGGGCGGTGTTGCGGTTGTTGGGACGGGTGGGTTAGGGCGGAAGGAGGCAGCATGGGCGGTGGCGTGGTAGGTCATGTGGGAGTTGTTTTAGGGTAAGCTCATGGTTTATGAGTTTCTCATGGAGAGCCTCAAAGGATATGGGTGTGTCACGAGCACGAACGGAGTCAATAACTGGTTTGAAGGTTTCATAATCAAGGCCTTTGAGGGTTTTGGCAACTATGTCTTCGGGATCCACGGGTTTGCCAAGGATGGCTAGTTTGTCTGTCAAGGATTTAATTGAGTGCATATAGTCAGCAATGGGTTGAGTGGTTTTGGTGAGGTTGTCTAGGTTATCCTTTACTTGAAGGATGTGTCCGCGGGAAGGATTGGCGTAGGTGGTGCGGAGAAGGGTCCATGCTTGATTGGAGGTCTTAGCTTGGAGAACTAAGGGAGCAACAGTAGGGTCAAGGGTTCCTAGTAGGGCACCCAAGATAAGGCGGTCTTGACGGCTCCAAGTAATGAAAGTCGGGTTATCGCTTCTTGGTTATTGGTGGTGATTTTGGGTGGCGGGGCTGGGTGGGTGCCGTCTACAAATCGGAGTAGATCAAGGCCAAAGAGAATGGAATCAAGTTGGGCGGCCCAAGGGAGATAGGAAAGCGGGGTTAGGGTGATACAGGAAGAAAGGTTGACGAGAATGAGTGGAGAGTTTGGTTCAGCCGAGTTGGGTATGGTGGATGTCGGCATGGACATGGTGGTGGCTGCTATGTTTAACTGAGAAAAATAAAGGAACAAGGATGCTCTGATACCATATGAAGAAACAAAACAATTGAATAAAACTCTCTTGAAATATTATTGATATAATCCGAGGTTTATATACATACAAATTTGCTTGGAGAATAAGTAAAAGATTACAACAAATAAGTAAAAAGATTACACAGGATTGTAGCAAATATTTACTTTCTATATCTAAATATATACAAAGATTAGGAGGATCTTTTGGATCCTTATCGATATTGCCAAAGTAGGAGCCGTAGCCAACACATTGGCTCTTCTGCTGGTTCTAATGTTCATCCCACCTTTCATGTTTCTCTCCTCAAGAAAAAGCTGGGCTCTCACACAGTCCCTACAAACACTCTTCCCCAATTGGGTCCAGATGGTCTGTTTTTAGTTCAACCATTGGCTGTTCTACAAAGAAGGTTTGTAAAGAGGAATAATGCTGCTGTGGTTCAATGGTTAGTTCACTGGTCAAACTCAATCCCTGAAGATGCCACATGGGAAGATGCCTTGGTAATTTCCTCACACTTTCAGATTTCAATCCTTGAGGACAAGGATGTTTTTGAGGGAGTGGTATTGTAACAGGGACACTTGCTTGTAGGAGGAGTGTCGAGTGTGATTTCTTTTAAGCTTGGGGGTATGGTTTATTTAAGTCAGTTATTTATTTAAAGTAGGTGGGTCTCCTTTATAAATTGGTAGTTATAACCAGCTTAGATCCACACTCTCTGCACCGGGACAAAAAGGGGAATTTCTCTCTCTTGTCACGTGCTTTGCAATTGATGTAGGTGAGCTGGATATAAATAGGTGAGGAATGGATTGGGAAAGTTAATGAGAAATATTGTTGCAATTTCTTCCCTCTTATCTCAATTTTGTTGTTTTTCATTATTTTCCTGTTCTCAATTTATATCCGAAAATTGCTCTATTATTTGGGTTTGTTGCAAAATCATCATATTCGGAGGGAGCTATTTACTTACTATACCTGAAAATATGGGGGGGGGGTGAAATCTGCAATCCACGAAACATTGCCCTTTTCTCCCCCCTCCCTTCAAATTAGGGATCCGTATCGTTTCTTCATAAATTTTGCTATTGCATTTCTGATGAAATTTTACTTATTCATATAAAAAATCTTAATCTTAATATAAAATATAAAACACTAGTAAAAAAAATAAAAATTTAAGGGTAAAATGGGAAAGGGACAACTTAGTGAGGGTAAAATGGGAAATTTGGCACTTGAAACTGTTCATTGTACTGTAGCAAGGAGGGTTGTGATTTATACTATAGATTTATGTTGCACGATAATATTGTTGGAAATGGGTGTAAAAATTATGTTTAACTTAATTTTGATCCAATTCTAAGTTGGTTTCATTTAATAAAAAATGAAACAAGCTATATACTCATAATCTACTTTATAAATCATGAAAGTGTATTTATTTCTCAAAATCATTTTCGAGTGGATGAAAAATTAATAGTCAAAGTGCAACTTGAAATGAACATGAAGAGTTTATGGTCACATATAGCCACCTAGGCTTTCATATGATGGATCTGACGGCCAGGAATTACCCGATCATAATTGTGATTCTTCACGGGAAAGAACACCAAAACTTTTCATAATCTCTGAAAGACCCCCAAGATTGACAACTAATCTATCACAATACATTCATCCAAGCATTCTAGGCATCCAGTATTCGGTTACAATGTATATTGAAGCATTATTTCTCTCTTTAAAGTTAAGAAATCCAAAAACAAGCCTGTTCGTCGAGTTCTTGATTTGAAGTGATTCTATGGGGAAAAAATAGGTTTTTATCTTATAGAATATTGTCAAGCAACCGTAGGTACTGACGGGCAATATCTTCTTGTGAAAATTGTGTCATCACACGACTCGACTTTTTTCGCTCTCGATGATATTATTTAGTTTCCGCAATTATTATTGTTTGTCTATTTTATTATTTTGCCATTTTTCTAAAAGACTTTATTATACAGTTATATAGTCTCTCTATCCCAACTCAAACTGAACTTTTTGTCATTTTTGGCTAAAGTTTTATATTTTTATATTCAGTGGAACTCACTTGTCATACTCATAACAATAATTTATTTACTCTTCCTCCCACTCATTCTCTCTGCTATTACACTTTTTATACTCACAACACCTTCTTTCACCGATTCTCTCTCCTAACTTTTTTTAAATGTTGCGCCCGAAATATTAGTCAGGTTTGGGGTGGGACAGAGGGAGTATAATTTTTCATAACAATTGCAAGAAGATATTTAAGTTTTTTTTTTTAAATGGCTAACGAGACTTCACAATCATCTAGGGCCACTCCCTCAAACCCATACACTGCTAACATATTGATTTCACCTTCGAATGCTCATACTCACCCAACGCACATTTAGAAACCATAGAAGTTTTGATGTAGATTTCAGGAGATGTCAATAGAAGATGTTGTTCTATCTGACGACCCTCATCCTGCATAAATTCTTGAAATAAAACTTCATGTTATTGTTGCGGATAACCCAAATTTGCAAAGGCGGATTGTTAATGACGTCTAGGAGAATAGTAATTATGTGTGTAAAAATTACATGCTCAACGGGCTAGATGACACACTATATATTATGTACTGTTTTGGTGGCGACATCCAATGAGTTATGAAACTCTTTCGAGAGGAAATATAAGATTGAAGATGTCGGGTAAAAAAACTTATCAAAAATTCCATTACTTCTGAATGGCTGATGCCAGGACAATGACAAGCCAAGTGGATGAATTTCAACCCATTCTTTATTGCCTAGCAATGAAGGAATGATCCTGAATGAGCCATTAAAAGGTGGCTAGGTTAATTGAGAAGCTTCTACCATCATGGAGTGGCTTCAAGAACTATCTCAAGTATAAGCGCAAAGTGACGAGTTTAGAAAACTTGATTATTAAACTTCAGATTGAGGAGAAAAACTGCAAGAGTGAAGAAAAATCTAACAAAGGAAAGATGGAGGTTAAGTTCAGCCTCGCCGAATCAAGCATTAACAGTGATCGAAACGCTTGGGGAAAGCTAGAAAGGGGACAACCGAGAAGCACAAAGATGGATGCTTTCAACCGTGGCAAGTCCAGTCACTTGGCAAGAGATTGTCGGCTTCCAAAAAGAGAAAGAGGCATTAGGAATCAAGTCAACGTCACTAATGACATGGAGCTTTGATTTAGCAGCATTGGTATTTAAAGTCAACTTGATAGAGTTGGATGACAGTTGATGGATGTGTTTCTACACATCTAAATGATATACTTTTTGTCTTACTTGATGCACATACTTGGGTTGTATAAGTGTTTTAATGGTGTGTTGGAGTGTTTATGACTATAGGAAATAAAAGGAAATTTACATAGACTATGGACTTGAAGAGTGCAAAAAGGAATGATTTGAATCGGAGCAACAAAGGAGGAAAGAAGAAAAATAAGAGAAGGACAAGAAGATGTGACCACCAAGCAATCAATACCATTGGATAGTACTCATCATGAGCTTTCCATCGAATGTGTCACTCCAAATCAGAGTCGTATGAAGAATTTACGACCATCGGAAGTTTGAAAGAGAAGGTACATGTTGACAATGCACAAGGGGCTACCGCACCACATAAGGAAGGGCGCCCGCACCACAATTCCAGAAACTAAGAGACATTCTGCCCATAAGGGGTGGTCGCTCCTCCCTATGGGGTGGCCGCACCCCTTAATTCCAAGCAGCCTTCACAATTCCGTTTTCGACAAGAATTTGGTGATTGTTTCCATATTTTGGCACCTCCTCTCCCCAATATAAATATTCAATTCTAGCCACTTTTTGGATATGTTTTTTAGGCTTGATTTTACATTTCTTCTTAGAAAGATTAAAGGATTCAATTTCAGTGGTTTGATGCTCTTTTTTTTTTATGTTTTTGTTTTAATGGCAATGAGTAGCTAATTTCCTAGATTCATGGATTGAATGTAACAAGTACCAAAACTCTATGCTATAGATTTAATTTTTCTATTATATCTCGTTCTTGTTTATCAAAGTATTTATCATTATATGTTTTAGGGTTTCAGTTATATATTAAGATATAAGTTGGCATTTGATTTAGGTATAAATTGGGCCGTTAAGCGTCGATGGATTTATACATTGACCACTATTTTGATGATTAGATTCATTTGAAAACTTAGCGGACATCAAAAGGATATAGGTTTAATAAGTCTTGAATGCTTGATGAGTTCCTTGCATGTTATATAGACTTAGCGTAAAAATATAACATAAAAGAAATATTAGGGTTGCAAATCGCACACCAAACAGTCTAAATCCTTAATCTAGTGAATGAACTCTTGAATGGGATTGGTCCATTTATTGTTAGCACAACATAGAGATAAGGTATTTGTGAAACCCAATATGTGAATCTGATGGGTTATTTTTCAATACCCACTCGTAATAAACCTCACAAGCGCACAAAGGTCGCGTGTAGCGTGTGTGCAAGTAAGGGTCGATCCACGAGGACTATGTGTATGATCAAGTTAATTCAAATTGTATACAAAGGCAACCAAAGGGGGGGTTTTGATTTTTGATTAAACTAATGACTAACTTAAGCAATTAAACTAAGTCTACCAAATAACTAATAGACAAGCAAATAAGCAAACGGGTTTAACAATTAAAAGAAAGAATTCACAAGTTTGACTTCGATAAAGTGACTAAACCATGCTAGCAATTTGGATAAAAAGATTGGTACTTTCCTAGGGTTCGTTCATAATAAAATAAGATTGGGATGGTTAGGCGGCCGAATTGCAATCTATCAATCCCAATTAATCACTTTTCCCAATCAAGTCCAAGCAATTAACCAAAAAGGCAAATAGATAAATGAACACAAGAACCTAAATTAATTTGCTTTCTATCACGGTGGCAAATTAATTTAATCAACAAAGATATACCAAGCAACAAATCCCAATTCAATGGTGAAAAGTTACTAAAGATAGAAACTTTATGAACATCTTTAAAAATTTAGGAATTTACCAAATATGGAAAGATAAATTAGACTAGCATGGTTTAAATCACTAAATCTACATCAAACTCATGAATTAAATAAACTAGCCACTCATATTCATAAAGAAAAACAAAAGATTAATTGAAAATAACATTAATTAAAAAGCTTATCTTGGTAGAAGAAAAAGCCCCAAAATATTTCTCTCTCTCCCTTGCCTCCTTTTGTTCAATGGATGAAAAGATTACCTAAAATATGACAACTCCTATATTTATACTAAGGGAAAGAAAACTCGATTAAGGTCATTAAATGGGTTTTAGGCCCAAGCAATGACCAAGGTGTGGCCCAAAATGACAAAGCCAGCTGTTGGAAATGGCCTCGGGCACCGAGGCAAGCTAGCCGGCCAAGGGCTTGGACTAGGGCGGCCGTACATGCTAGTTGGGCGATCGCACAAGGGCCCACGGCCCAAGAAGGGCGACCGCCGTTGCAGCCCTGGGCGGCCGCCGTAATTCACATGGTTGGCCGGCCACTTCTTATTTTCTTCATTCATTCCTTAAAAGCCCTTCATGGAAATTCCCACAAGTCCTTGCAGCTCCATAATGACTCTAAAGTCCCCAAAGTTTACTCCGCTCCAGATTTTCATCTTTTTTTCACTTTAAAACACCCATTTTCCACCCTTTTCAACCTGAAAATAAAACAACACTACCAAAACAATTAAACTACCTTTTTACTCGGGAATTTTGCAATAAATAGATTTTATAGCATATAAAATGGATATGTAAACATATCCATCAAATACCCCCAAACCTATCTTTTGCTCGTCCCCGAGTAAAATAAAACATAATGGTATACTACTTCTAACACTAGCTACCCCAACTCAGATACTAAACATAAACTAACATAAATAACAAGCATAAAAAAAAAATTGGTCATCGAACTCACATAAAGGTTTACCACCCGCAAGTCTCAGAATTCTACACCACACATAAACATTGTGCATGAACATAAACATAGACTTGCCATTGCATTTACTTATTTCAAAACATGATTATTTTCACTGTGCAAGAATGTACATGGGGTCATTGTCATGAACTAAGATTGTTTAAAGAAGCACTATGTCATGCCCTAGATCTAGTATAATAGATGGTGCGTTAAAATAGCACAAAGGGGACTATATGCACAATTACACGGTTGTCAACCCGGTTACTTGGTAGTGAAAACGAAATGATATGGCTTAAGAGTTCAAATGCGACCAATTCGTGGGGCTAGGTTCACGGTTACAATGAAAGGTATAAATATGCAAATAAACCAAGGTGAAAAAGTGAACTAGAGAGTCTTCTCTCTCATTTATGAACCTCTCCTCACTCATTTTTCATCTCTCCGCTTACCCAAATAACCTAATGTCACAACCCCCAAACTTAAACTTTGACAATACTAAACTTGGGGTTGTTGACATTACCTCAAGTACTACTAGCACTAAACTTTTGACTTTACACAACATAAGGGGCAAGTAATTCTTTTTTTTTTTTGAACGTATATACATACATGAATCAAAGCTATACTATGCATCATAAATACATGAACATAAACAACCTTTTTTTATATACCTTGCCCCTATTTTCCATATAATCCCAAACTTGTCCATTGTTTCCCTTTGGTCTCAAGATGACCATTTTCACTCTTTGACTTGGCCTTTTTGTGACCCTTTTCACTCTTTGCCTCACTTTCCAAATATGTCCCAAAAATTCCATCATTCCCTAGTACACCTTCTCAAAAGGGTAAGGAAATCCTAGTCTAGGTGTAAAAGGGTAAGAAAATGCGGGTTGAAATGAAGGCGAATGGCGGTCTAATATAATCTCCCCTCAAGGAGGAAATTCATTCTTTTTCAAGGCTCAAAAAGGACACTAAGGGATGATTTTATTTGGTGACCTAAAGAAAGCCGAAAGGTCTCAGAAAAGGGTTCCCCTAAGTAGCCATATATACCATACATAACCTCTTGACGTGATATTGACTTGACCGTCCAAACCATGTTCTAAGGTCTCCCAAAGAGAATGTTAGGAGTGCTAAATTAACAATGGCACTTAGTTCAATAACTAATGACCCGATGCAAAAGAAGTGTGTGGTGAAAATAATCATGCCTTGAATAATCTAATACAATCCCACATTTATGTTTATATTGTGAACAATACCAAGATGCACAAATAACACTTTTCGCAATCATCATGGAGCGGTTGGGTGGCAACCCAAAATATATAAACTACACACAACCAATTTTTTTTTTTTAACAACTTAGTACAAAAGCATGAAACTCCTACCTACAAAATCCATAAATCCTAACTAGCATGGTGAACAAGCAAACATATCAAAGTACCCCACACCCCCAAACCTAAAGCATGCATTGTCTCTAATGCATAAAAAAATAGTGAAAATATAAAGTGGCGGGATATCTCAACCATCTATTGGGGCGGGAGAAAAGGAGGGTGGTCCCACCGACCATCTAGAACTTCCGACTACGATCCGGGGCCGGCAAACCGGCCTCAAGAAATGCGCGTTGAAGCTACTGGCCTCACTCGGGACAAGCCCAATGTGCTTGGGCATCTCTTGAATGCTGAGCAAAATAATTTCGGGTATCCGAAAACTTGCCGGGTTTCTCCAAGCTTGGGCCGCCTGCCTCCTTCTCTCGGCACAGAATAACACCAACTGGCCTACGGTCCTGCAGGTGAGAGCGAACTCAACCGGATGCCAAACCCCTATCCCTCTCATCAATCTCATCAAAACTTGCAGACCTGAATAGAAGTTAATACTCTCATCAAATCTCCTCATGAATCCCTCTCTAACTTGCACTTTTCTTTGCAGCCCTCTTCATCACTCACTTTCTTCTTCTTCTTTCTCCCTCCTCATTGATCCTATCCATCTCCATCTCATCATTCCTCACATTCCCCCTAGAAGCCGCCTCTTCTACCCATACTAGATGATGCTACACTCTCTCATTGGGTGTCTCTTCTCCTTATAAGTGATTTCCAGTTGATCTCCACTCTTTGGACTTCAAATCTTTGGTACTTTCTTCCTTCAAAGCCACTTTGGCTTTTCCACACAAAGCAATTATCAAAAGAGGGAAATTATGATTGGTTTTGCTCAAGTCCGTCGACGTGGAAAATGCGCCAAATTTCCTTCATCGGAAATAATTCGTCCGCTTGTCGATGTACTTGCCTTTGCCAAATCGGAAATGCATTAGTATCAAGCCCTCTTCCAAGTCACTTTGTTAAAATGACTGCTATGGCAGCAAATCTTTTCACAGTATGAAGCGATGTAAATACCATAATGGTTCCGACAAATATTTTCGTTTAAAAACTACAAATTCCATCCTTCATTTGGTTTAGCACTGCAGGGCCCTCACAAATGTATCAAGAACCAAGTGCATGTGTGATTTCCAATTACCCCGATTGATTTCCGTTATGGCCTCTTGTGAACTAACATTCTAAACTCCGGGTGTGTCGCTAGTCATTGGCATAAAAATTCATGTATCATTCCCAAGGAATAATTCAACCTGTCTTACCCCGACATAAGATATTCCAAAGTGTGTCCTAATTCCGTTAAGTTTGCATAAAACTCCCCTAACTATCACACTTGACCCAACATTCAAACCAATTTGCCACCTAATTTTTTCCATTTATATTTTGCCACAATGTGATCAAGACCCATATTAGCAAAATCAAAGCCTCACCCTCCAGCATTGAACCCAACTTTTTCCCAAATTATAAAAAAATGCTCGGCCATTTTCCCAATCCATTTGTGTTTATCCGATGGAGAGTGACCCAGCTAATTAAGTTGGTAGTCTTTTGCTTTTTGCACATATTTCTCATCAAAACCCCAGGTTAGACAATGCAAAATGAATGAAGAATGATCTTACTTTGAACAATTGGGGTCGCCGAAAAATTGGCGGGAGGTCCGCCGGAAAGTTCACCGTAGTTCTAGAAGAAGTGACCCAGAGGTGAACGGAGGATGAACTAGAAATGCTTCCCTTCAAGAATCTTTCCTTTTCCCAATTTGAGCTTAGCAGTGCACGAAATTTACTAACCCAATTTCTTCCACAACTTGGACAAAATTCTTCAAATGTGGCTTCAAAGTTAAGGATTTAAGGTTGAGATTTCGGTTTACTGGGAGTATATGTTGAAGGGGAGAAGATTTAGTGGAGAATAATGGAAGGTTTGATGATGTTAATGGTTGATTTGAAGAGAGAAGGGAATAATTTTAGAGAGAGAGAGAGAGAAGAATTCGAAATAGAGAGAGAGGGAGAGCGGCTGTGTGGCTAAACTGAGAGAAAAAAAAAAAGAGAGCGCACAAGGGTTTTGGGCGATTTTGACCAGGTTTGACCATCTTGGGCGGTCGCCCTAGCGGCCGGGTGGCCGCCGGAAACCTTTGCCTTTCTTGGGTGATCGCCCCTAAACCCTCCAGGAGCTCGCCCCTCATGCCTCGGCTGATGCCTTGGGCGGGTCGCCCTAACCACTTGGGACTGTCCGCCCAAGCTTCTATTTTAGTCACGTTTTTTTCTATTTTAGTTTTTGATTTGGCTTTTAACAGTCTTTCCTTTCCATTTTGTCCAAATTTTCAATGGTCGAGTCTAAAATTCTGCATAATCAAACTACAAAACAAAACACCAAAATATAATATTATTCATGCAAAATAAAAATGACATAAAATTAAAATGCTTCTCTCTGAGGGCGACACTATAAATACTTTCTACAAACCCACAAACTCAGTGGAGATCCTTTCAGATGATCTCAACACTTTACAATCAAAAACAAAACAAACTACTCTAAATTACTCTACTTTGGTAAAATATGTTGACCGCATCAAAGGTTGCCTACGTCCCCAAATTAATGAGCGGACTACTCATCGAAATAGATCTGTGCTAAGAATTCACCGTGATTAAAACACTTCCCCTCAATAAATGAGAGAAAGACACAATTTGACTTGATTTTTTTAGATAAATATACTACTACCCCCAATAAAATATTGCCATGTCCTCATGGCATGAAAATGAAAAGAAAGTAAATTGCATATTCCGGAGGGGAGGAGATAAAAAGTAAAAGACATAAAATAAAAGATGAAATTTAAAAACGAAAAGCAATTAAAGTCATACCACGTCGGGTACCTCCCTACGAGAGCTTTGTTTCTGCGTCTATTAGCTCGACGGCAAGCACAAGAGAATTAGCTGTGATCCTTTTGGGTCAACGAGATCCACAACTTCCAAATCCACATTAATTGGTACCCCTTCAAAATAAGATCTTCACACGATGGCCATTCACCTTGAACAAGTCACCGGTTCCTAAGTTCTCGAGCTCCACTGCTCCATGTGAAAAAGATCGTCACCACCTCAAAGGGGCCCGCCCACTTTGGACTTCAACTTTCCTGGAACAGTCTCAACTTTGAACCAATAGGAGCACCTTCTGATCCGGCCTCAATTCTTCCGGCCCCAAGTGTCTATCGCGGTAGCTCTTGGTGCGCTCCCTTGTAAGTCTTGGACCTTACATAACTATCTTGCCTCAACTCATCCAACCTGTCCTTCAAAGTTAGCATTCTTTCCTCTTTGTTGCATCCAAATTCATATTGAGCTCTTTGATGGCCCACCAAGCTTTGTGTTCCATTTCCATAGCAAATGGCATTCCTTCCCATATATAGTCCGGTACCGGCTCATTCCAACGGGAGCTTTGTAGACTGGTCTTTGCAGGCCCTGATAGTGCATCATAAAGCCTGATGGCCCAATTCTTTCGGTTGGGTTGAACCATCTTTTCAAGAATGGCTTTGATTTGCCGGTTGCTCACTTCAACTTGCCTATGTTTGAGGATGATAGGCGGTGACAGTCCTGTGGACCACCCCACATCTCTTCAAGACTTATGTTAAAGAGCCGGCGGTGAAGTGTGTACCTTGATCGCTTATGATTGCCTTTGGAATTCCATACCTACTGAAGATGCATTCACAAACAAACTTTACAACAACTTTAGCATCATTAGTTCCTGTGGCAACAGCTTTTACTCCCACCCATTTAGAGACATAATCAACCGCAACAAGAATACACACATAAACCACTGGACGGGGAAATGGGCCCATATGTTTAATGCCCCTGACATTTAAAATATCAACAACAAGATTATAGTGTTGGGGCATCTCATCTTTCTCATCAATGCTATTGATTTTTTTGACACCTATCACATATTTTGCTATAATGAGAGCTACTTTTGAAAAATTGTGGGTCAATAGAGTCCCGCTTGGAAGATTTTCTCTCGTGGTTTTCCTGGGCCACTTAACGACCACCACAATGGAGGTCATGACAAAATTTAAGCACACTTTCTTGTTCATGTCCAGAATCACCTTCCCAAGAGGCTATCGGATAAATCTTAAACAAGTAGGGGTCATCTCAAACTGCAATTCTTCAGATCCGACCTAAACTTTTATCTTTGGTCTTTTGTGAAGTGGAGTGGAATCAAATTTGACACAATATAGTTTGACTAGATCCGTATACCATGGCTTATGGACATTCAAGAGAACGAGCTCCATTTGTAAGTTCTCATTTACCGAAAATTACTTCTTCCTTAATATTATGAAAAGTATAGTCCTCCACCTATAGAAGTGATCCTCCACTACATTTTTGGACCATGTCTTGTCTCTAATTTCAATATTAAACTCTTGGAAGCAAAAGCATCCATCTAAAAAGTCTAGGTTTAGCATCCTTTTTGTTAAGCAAGTATTTCAAAGCCTCATGGTCCGAGTAAATGATTACCTTAGCACCCCTACAAAGTATGACCACTGAAACTTTTCTAAAAGAAAACACCATCGCAAGAAACTCTTTCTCAGTTGTGGTGTAGTTCATTTGGTCATCATTTAAGGTCCTCTAGAATAGTGGATTACATAAGGTAATTTATCCATTCTTTGTCCAAAGACCGCCCTAATGGCAAAGTCGGATGCATCACACATAAGTTCAAAAGGACGAGACCAATTGGGACTTAGAGAGGATGGGAGAACTTGTCAACTTTTCCTTAAGGACATTGAAAGTACTTCAAACAATCTTGGTCAAAAACAAATTCGGTATCCTTGGCAAGTAGGTTACATAAAGGCTCATAATTTTTTGAAAAATCTTTTATAAAAGGCCTATAAAAACCCGCATGCCCAAGAAAGTCTCCGAATTCCTTTAACCATAATGGGAGGGGAAGTTTAGCAACAGCATCTATTTTAGCTTTATCTACTTCTATCCCCCTACTTGACACAATAAGCCCCAACACAATCCCATTCTTACAAAGAAAATGACACTTTTCTTGAATTCTGGGTCAAGTTGGTTTCACAACACCTTTCTCAAATCCTATTCAGTTTGTTGAGGGTACAATCAAAGCTATCTCCAAAAATGGAGAAGTCATCCATAAACACTTCAACACACCTTTCAATCATGTCGGAGAAAATGTAGGTCATGCACCTTTGAATTTTTGTTGCCGGTGCACTACAAAGTTGGAAGGGTATTTTTCCTACAAATAAAAGTATTGAATGGAACAAGTACAAGTGACTTTGGATTGGTCCTCGGGATAATGGGGATTTGGTTATATCCCGAGAAACCATCTAAAAGCAATAGTAGGCGTGATCTTCTAACCTTTCTAAGATTTAATCAATAAAGGGCAATGGGAAGTGGTCTTTCTTGGTGGCACCATTCAAGCTCCTCAAGTCAATACACATCCGAACATCTGCCACTTCCTGGTATCAAACTCCCACACCCTCGCCATTTTTGGCAACAATTAGATTCCACCTCTCTTGGGCACCACTTGAATTGGCTTACCCATTCACTTCACTGTCCGGGAGAAATCATACCCGCATTTAAAAGTTTAAGCACTTCTTTTCTTACCGCCTCTCTCCACGCCAGGGTTCAATCTCCTTTGCCTTTCCCTACATGGTTCTTGCCCCTTCCATAAGATGAATTTTATGCATGCACATTGAGGGACTAATTCCCTTGATGTCTTTCAAAGTTCGCCCTATGGCTTCTTTGTGCTCATAATCACACTATTAGCAATTGGGTTTTCTTGTTCTAGTGTCTGTCCAAAGCATGGATCATGGGGGGGAATCTCATTATCTTTAGGAAAGGACATCTTGAGTTTGAAAGAGTGTTCTCAACTCAAGGATTGGGGAATTACAATTGATGGCACCCACCTCTCATCGAAGTGGCCTAGGGTGTGATATGGGCCATCACAAGGATGAGGTTCATCCACCTTATCTTCAACGGCCAACAAGCGGGAACCCACATTATCCTGGCGAGTATTCTCACCGCCATTCAAAGACCTCTCAATGTTCCTCATATCTCTATCATACCACACAACCCCCACTCACACACTCTTCAACTAGGTCAAGAAAGTTAACCGAATTCTCATCATCTACGGGGTTATGCATAGCATTAGAAACCGAAATTCCCGATCTTCCTGAAGATTAAGTGCACGCCATAGGTGAAATGTCCCATTTCCTACACTCATGGCGCCAGTTGTGGCCATAAAGGGATGCCCAAGCAAGATGGGTGAATCACCGTCATACCTACACTCTTCG